>CM076531.1:0-63539 GCA_038429875.1 Poecile montanus
AGGGTTCCGTGGGGACAGGGGGCCAAGGGGACAGAGAGGCCATGGAGACCCCAAAGGTCCTGGAGACCCCAAAGGTCCTGGAGACCCCTGGGGCCACCAAGACCCCAAAGGTCCTGGAGACCCCAAAGGTCACCCAGACCCCAAAGGTCCTGGAGACCCCAAAGGTCCTGGAGACCCCTGGGGCCACCAAGATCCCAAAGGTCTTGAAGGCTCCAAAGGTCCTGGAGACCCCAAAGGCCACCAAGCCCCAAAGGCCACCAAGCCCCCAGGGGTTCTGGAGACCCTTGGGGCCACCAAAACCCCGAAGGTCCTGGAGACCCCAAAGGTCCTGGAGACCCCCGAGGTTCTGGAGACCCCAAAAACCACCAAGATCCCAAATGTTCTGAAGGCCCCAAAGGTTCTGGAGACCCCAAAGGCCACCAAGACCCAAAGGCCACCGAGCCCTCAGAGGTTCTGGAGACCCCAAAGATCATTGAGCCCCCAGAGGTCCTGGAGAGCCTTGGGGCCACCAAGACCCCAAAGGTCCAGGAGACCCCAAAGGTCCTGGAGACCCCAAAGGTTCTGGAGACCCCAAAGGTTCTGGAGACCCCAAAGGTCCTGGAGACCCCAAAGGTTCTGGAGACCCTTGGAGCCACCAAGACCCCAAATGCCCCAGAGGTTCTGGAGACCCCAACAACCACCAAGACCCCAAATGTCCTGAAGGCCCCAAAGGTCCTGGAGACCCCAAAGGCCATCAAGACCCCAAAGGTCCTGGAGACCCCAAAGGCCACCAAGCCCCAAAGGCCAGCAAGCCACCAGAGGTTCTGGAGACCCCAACAACCACCAAGACCCCAAATGTCCTGAAGGCCCCAAGGGTCCTGGAGACCCCAAAGCCCCCAGAGGTCCTGGAGACCCCAAAGCCCCCAGAGGTTCTGGAGACCCCAACAACCACCAAGACCCCAAAGGTCCTGAAGACCCCAAAAGTGACCAATCCATCTGAATGTCCCAGACCCTCCCCAACCCCCCTGAGGTCCCCCTGAAGGTCCCGGAGCCCCCCAGCCCCCGTCACCTGCTGGCTGAGGTTGTGCTGCTCGGCGCAGGCGTCCAGCACGCAGCCGCTGCCCACCCGCCCCAGCTCCTCCAGGAACCGGTGGCACAGCCCCAGCGCCGCCGCCTCCAGCTGGGGGTGCTGCCAGGGGGGACCCTCAGAGCCGGGGACGGCGCTGGGGGACCCCCAGGAACCCCCCCCGGGGTGTCACCAACCTCCTCGGGGCACATGGGGGTGGGGGCAGCGCGAGAAGTGGGCGCAGAGCAGGGGGAAGGCGATGGAAAAGCGCAGCATGGACGGCTCCTCCAGCGCCGCGGAGAACATCCGCTCCAGGGGACGGGGGTAGAAACTGCCGGAAAACGGGGGGGAAATGGGGGAAACTGGGGGGAAATGGGGGGAAATGGGGGGAAATGGGGGAAACTGGGGGGAAATGGGGGGAAATGGGGGGAAATGGGGGGGGAAAACTGGGGGGGAAACGGGGGAAACTGGGGGGAAATGGGGGGAAATGGGGGGGAAAAAACTGGGGGGGAAATGGGGGAAACTGGGGGGAAAGGGGGGGGAACTGGGGGGAAATGGGGAGGAAAACTGGGTGGGAAATGGGGGAAACTGGGGGGAAATGGGGGGAAAAAAATGGGGGGGAAATGGGGGGAAATGGGGGGAAACTGGGGGGAAACTGGGGGGAAACTGGGGGAAATGGGGGAAACTGGGGGGAAATGGGGGAAACTGGGGGGGAAAACTGGGGGGAAATGGGGGAAACTGGGGGGAAATGGGGGGAAATGGGGGGAAATGGGGGGAAATGGGGGAAAATGGGGGGAAATGGGGGAAAAGGGGGGGAAAGGTGGGAAAAGGGTGGGAAAAACTGGGGGGGGAAGGGGTGGGAAAAGGGGGGAAAAAGAGGGGAAAAGGGGGGAAAACTGAAGGAAAATGGGGGGGAAAATAGGGGAAAAAGGTGGGAAAAAAAACTGGGGAAAAGGGGGGAAATGGGGGGGAAAAACTGGGGGGGAAAGGGTGGGAAATGGGGGAAAAGGGGGGAAAAAAGAGGAAAAAAACTGGGGAAAAGGTGGGAAATGGGTGGGAAAAACCGGGGGGGAAAGGGGGGGGAAAAGGGGAGGAATGGGGGGGGGGAAAGGGTAGGAAAAGGGTGGGAAAAGGGGGTACGGCATAGGAAAAGGGGAAATGGGGTGGGAAAAGAGGAGGGAGAGGGGATTTGGGGCAGGAAAAGGGGAAGAAGAGAGGGTTTGGGGTGAGAAAACGGGGTGCAGGGATGGGAAAAGGGGGTGCAGGGGTGGGAGAAGGGGGTTTGGGGTGGGAAATGGGGGTTTGGGGTGGGAAATGGGGGTTTGGGGTGGGAGAAGGGGGTTTGGGGTGTGAAATGGGGGTTTGGGGTGGGAAATGGGGGTGCAGGAGAAGGGGCTGGGGGCTGACCAGAGGTGGGACAGGTCCGAGGTCTCGTCCAGCAGCTCCTCGGGCCGGTCCAGCAGCAGCGTGTGGAACATCACCAGGCTCATGGCGCGCCCCACGTCACCGTTGGACGCCAGCGGCAGCGGAGCCTTGGCCACGCTCGTGTAGGCCTGGGGACACCGAGATGGGGACAGAGGGGACACAGGGACACCGTGATGGGGACACCGAGATGGGGACAGAGGGGACAGCGGGGACACCGTGATGGGGACAGTGGGGACACAGGGACACCGTGATGGGGACAGTGGGGACACTGGGACACCGAGATGGGGACAGAGGGGACACTGGGACACTGTGATGGGGACAGAGGGGACACAGGGACACCATGATGGGGACAGGGGACACAGGGACACCGTGATGGGGACACCGAGATGGGGACAGTGGGGACACAGGGACACCGTGATGGGGACAGGGGACACAGGGACACCGTGATGGGGACAGGGGACACAGGGACACCGTGATGGGGACAGAGGGGACAGGGGACATGGGGACACCGTGATGGGGACACCGAGATGGGGACAGAGGGGACACAGGGACACCGTGATGGGGACAGCGGGGACAGGGGACACAGGGACACCGTGATGGGGACAGAGGGGACAGGGGACACGGGGACACCGTGATGGGGACAGGGGACACAGGGACACCGTGATGGGGACAGAGGGGACAGGGGACACCGTGATGGGGACAGAGGGGACAGCAGGGACAGGGACGGGGTCAGGGGACACAGTGGGGACATGGTGGGGACACGGTGATGGGGACAGCAGGGACAGGGTCAGGGGACACAGGGACACCGTGATGGGAACAGCGGGGACAGCAGGGACAGGGACAGGGATGGGGTCACGGGACACGGGGACAGCAGGGACAGGGACAAGGACAGGGACAGGGACAGGGACAGGGACAGGGACAAGGACAGGGACAGGGACAGGGACAGGGACAGGGACAAGGACAGGGACAGGGACAGGGACAGGGACAGGGACAGGGACAGGGACAGAGCCACCACCTGGAGCCGGAACCAGTCCAGGCGCAGCGCGGTGAAGTCAAACTCCTCCTTGTCATCGACTGCGGGGACACGGGGACATGGGGACAGGGCTGGGGGGTGGCAGTGCCACCACAGGGGGTGCCCAGCCCGGGATTGTCCCAGGGGTCCGGGGACAGGGGGGGACACCGGGCTGGGGTGGCACCGGGGACACGTTGAGGGGACATCCCGGGCTGGGAGGGGACACTCCGGGCTGGGAGGGGACATTCCGGGCTGGGAGGGGACACAGGGACATGGGGACACATTGAGGGGACATCCCGGGCTGGGAGGGGACACTCCGGGCTGGGAGGGGACATCCCGGGCTGGGAGGGGACACAGGGACATGGGGACACATTGAGGGGACATCCCGGGCTGGGAGGGGACACTCCGGGCCGGGAGGGGACATCCCGGGCTGGGAGGGGACACATCCACACCTTCCTTGGCCGAGAGAGCCGAGAGGGAACTGACGAAGGATGAGAGGATCACCGACTCCTCCTCGGGACACACCGAGAGGTTCTGCGGGGACACGGCGGGCTCAGGGGACAGGGACAGCCCGGAGGGGACTCAGGGACAGCTCAGAGGGGACTCAGGGGACAGCCCGGAGGGGGCTCAGGGGACACGGAGGGCTCAGGGGACAGGGACAGCCCGGAGGGGACTCGGGGACAGCTCAGAGGGGGCTCAGGGGACAGGGACAGCCCGGAGGGGACTCAGGGGACAGGAACAGCCCAGAGGGGACTCAGGGACAGCCCGGAGGGGACTCAGGGACAGCTCGGAGGGGACTCAGGGACAGCCCGGAGGGGACTCAGGGGACTCAGGGACAGCCCGAAGGGGGCTCAGGGACAGCCCAGGGCGGGCTCAGGGACAGCCCGGAGGGGACTCAGGGGACAGGGACAGCCCGGAGGGGACTCGGGGACAGCCCGGAGGGGACTCGGGGACAGCCCGGAGGGGACTCAGGGACAGCCCGGAGGGAACTCAGGGGACAGGGACAGCCCGGAGGGGACTCGGGGACAGCTCAGAGGGGACTCAGGGGACAGGGACAGCTCAGAAGGGACTCAGGGGACAGCTCAGAGGGGACTCAGGGGACAGGGACAGCCCGGAGGGGACTCAGGGACAGCCCAGAGGGGGCTCAGGGGACACGGCGGGCTCAGGGGACAGCTCAGAAGGGACTCAGAGGACACCCCGGGCTCAGGGGACAGTGCCACCCCCCCAGGACACACCTGGATGACGTCGCTGAGCACGAGCGCGTCGAAGCGGGCCAGGTAGTGGCGGTGGTAGCGGCGCAGGAGCCGCAGGTGCCGCCGAACCAGCGCCCGCAGCTGCTCCAGCACGAACAGCAGCTCCGCCACACGGCTGCGCACGGGGGGCGTCAGAGACCCCCAGAGACCCCCACCCCAAAAAAAAACCCTGCCCAGGAACCCCGAAATGGGGACCCCAGGGACCCCGAAATGGGGACAGCAGAGACCCCGAAATGGGGCAACAGAGACCCCGAAATGGGGACCCCAGGGACCCCGAAATAGGGAGAGCAGGAACCCCGAAATGGGGACAGCAGGGACGCCGAAATGGGGACAGCAGGGACCCCGAAGTGGGAACAGCAGAGACCCCAAAATGGGGACCACAGGGACCCCGAAATGGGGCAACAGAGACCCCAAAATGGGAACAGCAGGGACCCCAAAATGGGGAGAGCAGGAACCCCAAAACAGGGACAACAAGGACCCCAAAATGGGAACCCCAGGGACCCCAAAATGGGAACAGCAGGGACCCCAAAATGGGGAGAGCAGGAACCCCGAAATGGGGACAGCAAGGACCCCGAAATGGGGACCCCAGGGACCCCAAAATGGGGACAGGAACCCCACTGCGGGGACCGAGGGACCCGCGGGTGTCCCCTCCCTGTCCCCACCTGTCCGTGAAGTCCTCGGGGCTCTTGGCCTTGGTGACGTGCTCGGCGTGTCGCGACAGCCAGCTCACCTCGTCGCGACACAGCGACAGCGCCACGAACACCAGCAGGGCCTGGGGGGGCGGGGGGAGCTCGGGGACCCCCCCGGACCCACCGGGAAGGACCCGGAATCCACCCCCGGAACCCCAAATCCCGCACCCCAAACCCCGAATCCACCCCCGAACCCCAAATCCCGAACCCCAAACCCTGAATCCACCCCCGAGCCCCAAACTCTGCACCCCAAACCCCGAATCCACCCCCGAACCCCAAATCCCGAACCCCAAACCCTGAATCCACCCCCGAGCCCCAAACTCTGCACCCCAAACCCCGAATCCACCCCCAAACCCCAAATCCCGCACCCCAAACCCCGAATCCACCCCCGAACCCCAAATCCCGCACCCCAAACCCTGAATCCACCCCCGAACCCCAAATCCCGCACCCCAAACTCTGAATCCACCCCCGAACCCCAAATCCCGCACCCCAAACCCCGAATCCACCCCCGAACCCCAAATCCCGCACCCTCCTACCCCAAACCTCCCCAAATCCCACGAAAATTTCACAAACGCCCCCAAAATCTCCCCCCAAAACCGCCCAAACCCCACAAAAAACTCCCCCCAGAATATCCCAAACCCCCCCAAAATGTCCCAAATCCCCCCAAAACCTCCCAAACCCCCCCAAAATGTCCCAAAATGTCCCAAATTCTCCGGAGCTCACCTTGGGTCCGAGCAGCCCGGGCTGATCCTCCAGCAGCGCCACGAGCTCCCGCACGGCCCCGCGCAGGAACGAGCGGCGGCCCCGGTGCAGCGCCGGGCTGGGGGGGGTCGGGGAGGTTTGGGGGGGTCCCGGGGATCCCCGGGGTCGTGGGGGACAAGGGGGGGACAAAGGGACAAGGGGGGGACAAGGGGAGGGGAAAGAACCCCAGCGGTCGCGGGCAGTGACTCGATGCGGGAGGGTTGAGGGGATTTTGGGGGGGTCGTGGGAGGTTTTGGGGGGGTCCCCGGGGGTCCCCGAGGGTTCCCGGTGGTCCCCGCGGTCGTGGGGGGTCGTGGGGAACACGGGGGGACAACTGGGGGACAAGAGAGGGACAAGGGAGGGACAAGGTGGGGACAAGGTGGGGACAAGAGGAGGGGGCAGAACCCCAGCGGTCGCGGGCAGTGGCTCGATGCGGGAGGATTGAGGGGATTTTGGGGGGTCGCGGGCGGTTTGGGGGGGTTCCCGGGGGTCGTGGGGGTCGTGGGGGGTCGTGGGGAACACGGGGAGGACAATTGGGGGACAAGAGGGGACAAAGGGAGGGACAAGGTGGGGACAAGTCGGGGACAAGAGGAGGGGGCAGAACCTCAGTGGTCGTGGGCAGTGACTCGATGCGGGAGGGTTGAGGGGATTTTGGGGGGGTCGTGGGAGGTTTTGGGGGGTCCCCGGGGGTCCCCAGGGTCCGGATGGGTGACAAGGGGAGGGATCAGGGTCAGGGCCACCCAAGCGACCCCCCCGGCCACCCCCAGGGGACAGCGCATGTGACAATGGTGGGGAGCGGTTGTGGCACGGCGAGGATGAAACCGGGGCCCCCCCCAGGACCGCCCCTGGTTTTGGGGGGCTCCCAAACCCCCCGGGATCTCCCCCCAAGCCCCCCCCGAGCCCCCCCAGACCTGTGAGCCCCCCCAGACCTGTGAGCCCCCCCAGACCTGTGAGCCACCGCGTGGTCCCGGCACTCCTTGACATCGGCCACGCGCTTCCCGAACCTGGGGAGGGGCACCTGGAGCGACCCCCGGAGCCCCCCCGGGCACAGCCCCCGGAGCCGGGGACCCCCAAAAAACCCCGAACAGCCCCCGGAGCCGGGGACCCCCAAAAAACCCCGAACAGCCCCCCCGGCACCTCGAAAATCCCCCAAACCCCCCGGCACCCCCGGCACTCCCAAAATCCCCTGACAACACCCCCCGACATTCCCTAAATCCCGCAAACAACCCCCCCTGGCACACCTGGCACCCCCAAAATCCCCTGAACAGCCCCCCTGACACCCCCAAAATCCCCTGAAGCCCCCAGGCACCCCCTGACACCCCCAAAATCCCCCAAACAGCCTCCCCGACACCCCCAAAATCCCCTGAATTTCCCCCCTGACACTCCCAAAAATCCCCTGAACCCCCCCAGCACCCCCCGACATTCCCAAAATCCCCCGGACAGCCCCCTCAGCACCCCAAAAAATCCCCCGGACAGCCCCCCCGGCACCCCCAGCCCCCCCCGGGGTCCCCCTCCTCACCCCCGGAGCCCCCCCAGCAGCTCCTCGGTGACTTTGTGCACCGCGATGGCCTCGTCGCGCACCAGGGTGACAAAGAGGGTCCCCTGCAGGGCCTGGCGCCACAGCTCCTGGCACGGGGGGGCGGCCAGAGCCCCCGGGCACACCAGGAACCCCACTGGGGGGAGAGACCCCCGTTAGGGACCCCGAAACATGGCCCAGGAACCCCACTGGGGGGACAGACACGGTCAGGGACCCCGAAACTGGGACCCCAAAACTGGGACATTGCCCAGGAACCCCGCTGGGGGGACAGAGCCGGTCAGGGACCCCGAAATGGGACCCCAAAACTGGGACCCCGAAACTGGGACCCCAAAACTGGGACCCCAAAACTGGGACCCCGAAACTGGGACCCCAAAACTGGGACCCTGAAACTGGGGACCCCAAAACTGGGACCCCAAAACTGGGACCCCAAAACTGGGACAGTGCTCAGGGACCCCACTGGGGGACAGACACGGTCAGGGACCCCGAAACTGGGACCCCAAAACTGGGACAGTGCTCAGGGACCCCACTGGGGGACAGAGCCGGTCAGGGACCCCGAAACTGGGACCCCAAAACTGGGACCCCAAAACTGGGACATGGCCCAGGAACCCCACTGGGGGACAGACACGGTCAGGGACCCCAAAATGGGACCCCAAAACTGGGACCCCAAAACTGGGACATTGCCCAGGAACCCCACTGGGGGACAGACATGGTCAGGGACCCCAAAATGGGACCCCAAAACTGGGACCCCAAAATGGGGACACGGCCCAGGAACCCCGCTGGGGGACAGACACGGTCAGGGACCCCGAAATGGGACCCCAAAACTGGGACAGTGCCCAGGAACCCCACTGGGGGACAGAGCCGGTCAGGGACCCCAAAATGGGGACCCCGAAACTGGGACCCCAAAACTGGGACCCCAAAACTGGGACAGTGCCCAGGAACCCCACTGGGGGACAGACACGGTCAGGGACCCCGAAACTGGGACCCCAAAATGGGGATCCCAAAACTGGGACCCCAAAATGGGGACACTGCCCAGGAACCCGCTGGGGGGACAGACCCCCATCAGGGACCCCAAAATGGGGACCCAGAGTTGGGGACACTGCCCAGGAGGGGTTGGGGACACTGCCCAGGAGGGATTGGGGACAGTGCCAGGAGGGGTTGGGGACACTGGCCAGAGAGGGGTTGGGGACACTGGCCAGGAAGGGTTGGGGACACTGCCAGGAGCAGTTGGGGACACTGGCCAGGAGGGGTTGGGGACAGTGCCAGGAGCAGTTGGGGACACTGCCCAGGAGGGGTTGGGGACACTGCCCAGGAAGGGTTGGGGACACTGCCCAGGAAGGGTTGGGGACACTGCCCAGGAGCAGTTGGGGACACTGGCCAGGAGAGGTTGGGGACACTGGCCAGAGAGGGCTGGGGACACTGGCCAGGAGGGGTTGGGGACACTGCCAGGAGCAGTTGGGGACCCCGGGGTGGTGGCAGCACTCACGGATGATCCAGCGCTCCATCACCTCCAGGGACAGGTACTCACAGGCCATCTGGGGACAGCAGTGTCACCCACCAGGTCACTGTCCCCTGACCCCCCCAGTGCCTGCGTCTCCATGTCCCCATGTCCCCATGTCCCCAGTGCCCGTGGGACACCGTCCCTGTGTCCCTGTGTCCCCGTGTCCCTGTGTCCCTGTGTCCCTGTGTCCCTGTGTCCCCTTGTCCCCGTGTCCCAATATCCCCATACCCCACACTGATGTCCCCATGTCCCCATGTCCCCACACCGATGTCCCCATGTCCCCACACCGATGTCCCCGTGTCACTCACGCTGTCACTCGTGGCAGGGCTCAGCATGTCCCCATGTCCCCAGCAGGTCCCCATGTCCCCACAGCGATGTCCCCATGTCCCCACAGCGATGTCCCCATGTCCCCACACTGATGTCCCCGTGTCACTCACGCTGTCACTCGTGGCAGGGCTCAGCATGTCCCCAGCAGGTCCCCATGTCCCCACACCGATGTCCCCATGTCCCCACACCGATGTCCCCATGTCCCCACACCGATGTCCCTGTGTCACTCACACTGTCACTCGTGGCAGGGCTCAGCATGTCCCCATGTCCCCATGTCCCCACACTGATGTCCCCATGTCCCCACACCGATGTCCCCATGTCCCCACACCGATGTCCCCGTGTCACTCACGCTGTCACTCGTGGCAGGGCTCAGCATGTCCCCAGCAGGTCCCCATGTCCCCACACCGATGTCCCCATGTCCCCACACCGATGTCCCCATGTCCCCACACCGATGTCCCTGTGTCACTCACACTGTCACTCGTGGCAGGGCTCAGCATGTCCCCATGTCCCCATGTCCCCACACTGATGTCCCCATGTCCCCACACCGATGTCCCCATGTCCCCACACTGATGTCCCCGTGTCACTCACGCTGTCACTCGTGGCAGGGCTCAGCATGTCCCCAGCAGGTCCCCATGTCCCCAGCAGGTCCCCATGTCCCCACACTGATGTCCCCGTGTCCCCACACCGATGTCCCCATGTCACTCACGCTGTCACTCGTGGCAGGGCTCAGCATGTCCCCAGCATGTCCCCATGTCCCCAGCATGTCCCCATGTCCCCATGTCCCCGTGTCACTCACGCTGTCACTCGTGGCAGGGCTCAGCATGTCCCCAGCATGTCCCCATGTCCCCATGTCCCCACACTGATGTCCCCGTGTCACTCACGCTGTCACTCGTGGCAGGGCTCAGCATGTCCCCAGCATGTCCCCATGTCCCCACACCGATGTCCCCGTGTCACTCACGCTGTCACTCGTGGCAGGGCTCAGCATGTCCCCAGCAGGTCCCAGCAGGCTCAGGAGCTGCTCCTGTCGCCAGAGCTCCGCGTTCCGGCAGCGCCGCTCGAACGGGACCCGCAGTGACAGCAGCGCCTGGCTCAGGGTCTGCCATGGGGACATCGGTGTGGGGACACCGGCCCTGGTGTCACCAGGGACCCCTGACCCACCCCGGTGTCACCAGGGACCCCCGACCCACCCTGGTGTCACCAGGGACCCCCGACCCACCTTGGTGTGGGGCCCGAACTCCTCGGGCAGTTTCTTGAGGGGGTGCTCGTACTCCAGCACCATCTGCGCCAGGCGGGCAAAGCCGGGCTCGCTGCGGGGACACGGCGTTGGGGACACGTTGGGGACAGCCCCGGAGCCAGCCCCGGCGTTGGGGACACGTTGGGGACAGCCCTGGAGCCAGCCCCGGCGTTGGGGACATGTTGGGGACAGCCCCGGAGTCAGCCCCGGCATTGGGGACACATTGGGGACACGCCCAGGGCTGGCTCCAGTGTTGGGGACACATTTGGGGACACACTGGGGACAGACCCGAGGCTGATCCCTGCACTGGGAACACGTCAGAGCCAAGCCCGGAGCCAGCTCCGTCATTTGGGACACGCTGGGGACACGCCCAGGGCTGGCTCCGGTGTTGGGGACACGCTGGGGACACCCCCGGGGCTGGCTCTGGTGTTGGGGACACGCTGGGGACAGCCCTGGAGCTGGCTCTGGTGTTGGGGACACGCTGGGGACACCTCCGGGGCTGGCTCTGGTGTTGGGGACACGCTGGGGACAGCCCTGGAGCTGGCTCTGGTGTTGGGGACACGCTGGGGACACCTCTGGGGCTGGCTCTGGTGTTGGGGACACGCTGGGGACACCTCTGGGGCTGGCTCTGGTGTTGGGGACACATTGGGGACAGCCCTGGAGCTGGCTCCAATGCTGGGGACACACTGGGGACAGCCCTGGAGCCAGTTCCAACAAAAGGGGCGCAGCACTGGGGACACGGGGAGGGGACAGGCTGGGGACAGCCTGGGCACAGCTTGGGCACAGCTTGGGGACAGCCCAGGGACAGCCCGGGAGCAGCCTGGGGACAGCCTGGGGACACCTTGGGGACACACTGGGGACGCCCTGGAGCCAGTTCCAACAAAAGGGGCGCAGTGCTGGGGACACGGGGAGGGGACAGCTCGGGGACAGCCTGGGCACAGCTTGAGGACAGCCCGGGGACAGCCTGGGGACACCTTGGGGACAGCCTGGGGACAGCCTGGGGACACCTTGGGGACACACTGGGGACAGCCCCAAAGCCGTTTCCAACAAAAGGGGCGCAGCGCTGGGGACACGGGGAGGGGACAGGCTGGGGACAGCTTGGGGACAGCCTGGGGACAGTCTGGGGACAGCTTGAGGACAGCCCGGGGACAGCCCGGGGACAGCCTGGGGACAGCCCGGGGACAGCCCGGGGACACCTTGGGGACAGGGAGGTGGCACCTGGCGCCGTGGCACATCTGGTGCGCGCAGTGGTAGAGCCCCAGCAGCAGCCGCCGCTCCTCGGTGCGCGCCAGCAGCAGCACCAGGGACACGTAGGTGACAACCAGGTCCAGGTAGCCCTTGGTGAGCTCGTGGTTGAGGTGCTGGCAGGGAGGGGACAGCGGTGAGGACACGGGGACACGGCCCCGGGGATGTCCCCGAGGGGTGGTGGCACTCACGATGTCCAGGAAGCACTGGCTGGCGTCCATGGTGTTGAGCAGCTCGTAGACGTGGTCCTGGTGGCCAGGGGACACCCGCGTGTCACCGCGGTGTCACCGCGGTGTCACCACCCCCCCGGGGATGTCCCCTCTGTCCCCAGCTCACCCGGAACTCCAGCAGGTCCAGGAAGGTGTGGTAGAACGGTGCCAGCACCCGAGAGATGTCACCTTTGTCCCTGTGCACCGGGCCCAGGTGCTGCTGCGGGGGGACAGCGGGGACAGCGGCGTGGGTGACACCGGGGGACACTGGGGGACACCGGGGGACACGGGGGGACACGGGGGGACACCAGGGGACACCGGGGGACACCGGGGGACACGGGGAACACCAGGAGTGGCACGGGGGGACACGGGGGTGACACCGGGGGACACGGGGGGACACGGGGGGGACACAGGGGGACACGGGGATGACACCAGGGGACACGCGGGGACACGGAGGGGACACGGGGGGGACAAGGGGGGGACACGGGGGGACACCGGGGGACACGGGGGGACACAGGAGGACACGGGAGGGACACGGGAGGGACACCGGGGGACACGGGGGGACACGGGGGGGACATAGGGGGACACGGGGAACACCAGGAGTGGCACGGGAGGACACGGGGGGACACGGGGGGACACCAGGGGACACGGAGGGACACGGGGGGACACAGGGGTGGGGACACAGGGGTGGGGACATGAGGACAGTTGGGACACAGGGGTGGGGACTCGGGGGTGGGGACAGTGAGGACACAGATGGGGACACAGAGGTGAGGACAGTGGGGACACAAATGGGGACACGGGGGACAGTGGGGACACGGGGGTGGGGACACAGGGGTGGGGACATGGGGACACAGATGGGGACATGGGGACAGTGGGGACACGGGTGGGGACATGGGGACAGTGGGGACACACATGGGGACACAGGGGACATGGGGACAGTGGGGACACAGGGGTGAGGACACAGGGGTGGGGACATGGGGACACGGGTGGGGACACGGGTGGGGACACGGGGACAGTGGGGACACAGATGGGGACATGGGGACAGTGGGGACACAGATGGGGACATGGGGACAGTGGGGACACAGGGGTGGGCACACAGGGGACAGTGGGGACACGGGGACAGTGGGGACACAGATGGGGACATGGGGACAGTGGGGACACAGATGGGGACATGGGGACAGTGGGGACACGGGTGGGGACACAGGGGACATGGGGACACGGGGACAGTGGGGACACAGATGGGGACATGGGGACAGTGGGGACACAGGGGTGGGGACAGTGGGGACACAGGGGTGAGGACACAGGGGTGGGCACACAGGGGACAGTGGGGACACGGGTGGGGACACAGGGACAGTGGGGACAGTGGGGACACAGATGGGGACACGGGGACAGTGGGGACACGGGGACAGTGGGGACAGTGGGGACACAGGGACAGTGTCTCACGGTGCTGCTCCGCACGTCCAGCTGCGGGAATTTCTTCTGGATGAACTTGGCCGAGGCCTCCATGGCCTTGTCCCCGAGGAAGGGCGGCCGCGTGCGGGGGTCCGAGCACGTCTGGGGGGCCCCCCGGGGCTCAGAACCCCCCGAAATGACCCCAAAAATGACCCCAAAATCCTCCCCCACACCTCAGCCCCCCTCCCGGGCTGGACCCCCCCAAAACCAACTCTAACCCCAACCCTAACCCCAAAACTGCCCCTAAAACTCCTCCTGGGCCGTTCCCCCTCCCCAAATCCCCCCAAATCCCCCCAAACCCCCCAAAACCAACCCTAACCTCCAAAACTGCCCCTAAAACTCCTCCTGGGCCGTTCCCCCTCCCCAAACCCCCCTAAAATCCCCCAAAATCGCCCCAAACCCCCTCAAAATCCCCCCAGATCCCCCCAAACCCCCCAAAACCAACCCTAACCCAACCCTAACCCCCAAAATTCCCCCTAAAACTCCTCCTGGGCCGTTCCCCCTCCCCAAATTCCCCCAAAATCCCCCCAAAACCAACCCTAACCCAACCCTAACCCCAAAACTGCCCCTAAAACTCCTCCTGGGCCATTCCCCCTCCCCAGATCCCCCCAAAATCCCCCCAAATCCCCCCAAAATCCCTCCCAAACCCCCCAAAACCCACCCCAACCCCAACCCTAACCCCCAAAACTGCCCCCAAAACTGCCCCTAAAACTCCTCCTGGGCCGTTCCCCCTCCCCAAATCCCCCCAAAATCCTCCCAAATTCCCCCAAAATCCCTCCAAATCCCCCCAAAATCCCCCCAAAACCCACCCCACCCCAACCCTAACCCCCAAAACTTCCCCTAAAACTCCTCCTGGGCCGTTCCCCCTCCCCAAAATCCCCTCAAATCCCCCCAAACCCCCCAAAACCCACCCTAACCCCATCCCTAACCCCCAAAACTGCCCCTAAAACTCCTCCTGGGCCGTTCCCCCTCTCCAAATCCCCCCAAAATCCCCCCAAACCCCCCAAACCCCCCAAAACCAACCCTAACCCAACCCTAACCCCCAAAACTGCCCCTAAAACTCCTCCTGGGCCGTTCCCCCTCCCCAAACCCCCCAAAACCCCCCCAAAATCCCCCCAAACCCCCTAAAAATCCCCCCAGATCCCCCCAAACCCCCCCAAAATCCCCCGAAAACCCACCCCACCCCAACCCTAACCCCCAAAACTTCCCCTAAAACTCCTCCTGGGCCATTCCCCCTCCCCAAATCCCCCCAAAATCCTCCCAAATTCCCCCAAAATCCCCCCAAAACCCCCCAGACCCCCCCAAACCCCCCTGTCCCTCTGTCCCCCGAGGCCGGGGGATGTTGGGGACCCCCGGGGGTCCCCCCAGGACCCTCCCCACACCTTCCTGAGGTGGTGGATCCGCACCAGGACCCCCCGGCCCCGCTCGTTGAGCAGCGTCAGCTTCTCGGCCACTTTGTCCCCGTACACCGAGGGCAGGGCCATGGTGGCACCTCCCGGCACAGAAATGTCCCCAAAGTGTCCCCAAAATGTCCCCAGGAGCCTCAACTTCCCCTTCCTGGGCCGGGCTCGGCTGCTTTGGGGCCACCGGGGCCACGTGACGGCGCTGGCAGCGCCCGGTGACACCGCGGGGACAGGGGGACAGCGGACATGGGGACAGCAGAGGGGGCAGATGCCACCACCAGCCCCAGCCCGGGGCCCTATAGAGGTGTCAGGGTCCCTATAGAAGTGTCAGGGCCCTATAGAAGTGTCAGGGTCCCTATAGAGGTGTCAGGGTCCCTATAGAGCTGTCAGGGTCCCTATAGGGGTGTCAGGGTCCCTATGGGGGAGTCAGGGCCCTATAGAAGTATCAGGGTCCATATAGAGGTCTCAGTGTCCCTATAGAGCTGTCAGGACCCCTATAGAAGTTTCAGGGTCCCTATAGAGGTGTCAGGGCCCTATAGAGGTGTCAGGGCCCTATAGAGGTGTCAGGGCCCTATAGAGGTCTCAGGGTCCCTATAGAGGTGTCAGGGCCCTATAGGGGTGTCAGGGGCCCTATAGAAGTGTCAGGGTCCCTATGGGGGAGTCAGGGCCCTATAGAAGTATCAGGGTCCATATAGAGGTGTCAGGGTCCCTATAGAGGTGTCAGGGTCCCTATAGGGGTGTCAGGGTCCCTATAGAGGTCTCAGGGTCCCTATAGAAGTGTCAGGGTCCCTATAGAGGTGTCAGGACCCTATAGAGGTCTCAGGGTCCCTATAGAGGTCTCAGGGTCCCTATAGAGGTGTCAGGGTCCCTATAGAGGTCTCAGGGTCCCTATAGAGGTGTCAGGGTCCCTATAGAGGTGTCAGGGCCCTATAGAGGTGTCAGGGCCCTATAGAGGTGTCAGGGTCCATATAGAGGTGTCAGGGTCCCTATAGGGGTGTCAGGGTCCCTATAGAGGTGTCAGGGCCCTATAGAAGTGTCAGGGTCCCTATAGAGGTCTCAGGGTCCCTATAGAGGTCTCAGTGTCCCTATAGAGGTGTCAGGGTCCCTATAGGGGTGTCAGGGTCCCTATAGAGGTCTCAGGGCCCTATAGGGGTGTCCAGCCCCTATAGCCCTGCCTGGACTCATCAGAACCAATTCAGGTCGGTGTCACTCAGATTTATTCTCATTTTCTCCTCGTTTTGGTTCCGTTTATCCCCAGTCAGGGATGATTTATTCACAACTGGGGCTGTTTAACCCCAAACTGGGCCCACATTACCCAAATCTGGGTTTATTTACCCAAATCTGGGTTTATTTACCCCAATCTGGGTTTATTTACCCCAAACCGGGCCCATATAACCCAAATCTGGGTTTATTTACCCAAATCTGGGTTTATTTAACCCCAAACCAGGTCCATATAACCCAAATCTGGGTTTATTTACCCAAATCTGGGTTTATTTACCCCAATCTGGGTTTATTTACCCCAAACCGGGCCCATATAACCCAAATCTGGGTTTATTTACCCAAATCTGGGTTTATTTACCCAAATCTGGGTTTATTTACCCCAATCTGGGTTAATTTACCCCAATCTGGGCCCGTTTAACCCCAAACCAGGCCCATATAACCCAAATCTGTGTTTATTTACCCCAATCTGGGCCTGTTTAGCCCAATCTGGGTTAATTTACCCAAATCTGGGTTAATTTACCCAAATCTGGGTTAATTTAACCCAATCTGGGCCTACTCAGCCCAAATTTTCCCGCCTCGCCGTTGCCATGACGACGGCGCGGCGGCGCCCCCCAGCGGCCCGGAGGACCGGAAGCAGCGCCCGTTGTTGCGGTAACGGCGACACTTGCGAGGGGCAGAACCGGCACCGAACCGGCACCGAACCGGCACCGCTGGCACCGAACCGGCACCGAACTAGGGCCGAACCGGCACCGCTGGGGCCGAACCGGCACCGAACCGGCACCGAACCGGCACCGAACTGGCACCGCTGGCACCGAACCGGCACCGAACCGGCACCGCTGGCGCCGAACCGGCACCGAACCGGCACCGCTGGGGCCGAACCGGCACCGAACCGGCACCGAACCGGCACCGCTGGCACCGAACCGGCACCCAACCGGCACCGCTGGGACCGAACCGGCACCGCTGGGACCGGGCTGGGACCGAACCAGGACCGTTGGGACCGAACCGGCACCGCTGGGACCGGGCTGGGACCGAACCGGGACCGTTGGGACCGAACCGGCACCGCTGGGACCGGGCTGGGACCGAATCGTGACCGAACCGGCACCGCTGGGACCGAACCGGGACCGAACCAGGACTGGTGAGACAGAACCGGGACCGCTTAGATCGAACCGCGGGCGGTGGGACAGAAGCGGCACCGGCCCGAACCCGGCGGTACCGATCCGAACCCGGCTGTACCGGCCCGAACCCGCTGTGACCGGCCCGAACCCGCTGTGACCGGCCCGAACCCCGCGGTACCGATCCGAACCCCGCGGTACCGGGCCGAACCCCGCGGTACCGATCCGAACCCGCTGTGACCGGGCCGAACCCCGCGGTACCGGGCCGAACCGGGCGGTACCGGTCCCATGGAGCCCGACGCGCTCGTGCAGTGCCCGTACGACCGGAGCCACCAGGTGCGCGTGTCCCGCCTGCCCTATCACCTGGTGCGGTGCCAGCAGGTGCGCG
Organism: Poecile montanus; assembly: GCA_038429875.1. NCBI lineage: Eukaryota > Metazoa > Chordata > Aves > Passeriformes > Paridae > Poecile > Poecile montanus. The sequence continues at coordinate 17,792 of CM076531.1, forward strand.
GGGACACCGGGACCGGGGGGACACCGGGAATGGGGGGACACCGGGAATGGGACAGCGGGAATGGGACAGCGGGAATGGGACACCGGGACACGGGGGGACACCGGGACATGGGGGGACACCGGGAATGGGACAGCGGGAATGGGACACCGGGAATGGGACAGCGGGACACGGGGGGACACCGGGACATGGGGGGACACCGGGAATGGGACAGCGGGACACGGGGGGGACACCGGGACATGGGACAGCGGGACACGGGGGGACACCGGGACACGGGGGACACCGGGAATGGGACACCGGGAATGGGACACCGGGAATGGGACAGCGGGACAGGGGGGGACACCGGGAATGGGACACTGGGACATGGGGGGGACACCGGGACATGGGGGGGACACCGGGAATGGGACACCGGGAATGGGACACCGGGACACGGGGGGGACACCGGGAATGGGACACCGGGAATGGGGCGGGACACCGGGAATGGGACACCGGGACACGGTGGGGGGACACCGGGACATGGGACAGCGGGAATGGGACAGCGGGACACGGTGGGGACACCGGGACATGGGACACCGGGAATGGGACACCGGGACATGGGACACCGGGACACGGGGGGATACCGGGACATGGAGGGGACAGCGGGACAGGGGGGGACACCGGGAATGGGACAGCGGGACACGGGGGGACAACGGGAATGGGACAGCGGGACAGGGGGAGGGACAGCGGGACACGCGGGGGGACAGCGGGACATGGGGGGGGACAACGGGAATGGGACAGCGGGAATGGGACACCGGGACATGGGGGGGACAGCGGGACACGGGGGGGGACACCTGGATGAGGGGGGGACACCGGGACACGGGGGGACATCGGGGATGGGACACCGGGACACGGGAGGCGACACCGGGAACGGGGAGGGGACACCGGGAACGGGGAGGGGACACCGGGAACGGGCGGGACCTGCCGGGGGTCTGTGGGGTCTGTGAGGGGTCTGGGCGGGTTTTGGGGTCCGGGCGGGTTTTGGGGTCGGGGTCTGTGGGGTCTGTGAGGGGTCGGGGTGGGTTTTGGGGTCGGGGCGGGTTTTGGGGTCCGGGCGGGTTTTGGGGTCCTGGTGGTTTTGGGGTCGGGGTCTGTGTGGTCTGGGCGGGTTTTGGGGTCCGGGCAGGTTTTGGGGTCCTGGTGGTTTTGGGGTCGGGGTCTGTGGGGTCTGTGAGGGGTCGGGGCGGGTTTTGGGGTCGGGGTCTGTGGGGTCTGGGCGGGTTTTGGGGTCCGGGCAGGTTTTGGGGTCCGCAGTTTGGGGTCTGTGGGGTCAGATTTGGGGCTCCCCCACCCCAGAACAACCCGCAGGTGTCGCGCACCTTGGCCACGTGTCCCTTCAACGCGCGCCACCGCGTCCCCCGCGCGCACCTGCGCAGCCACGTCACCTCCTGCCCCGACAAACTGCCACTCGAGCTGCCCCCAGGTACCGGGCTGGCCACAGAAGTGTCCCCAGGGGTCCCCAAAAGTGTCCCCAGGGGTCCCCAAAGTGTCCCCAAAACTGTTCCCAAAAGTGTCCCCAAAGGGGTCCCCAAAAGTGTCCCCAAAAGTGTTCCCAAAAGTGTCCTCGGGTGTCCCCAAAAGTGTCTTCAAATGTGTCCCCAAAGTGTCCCCAGGGGTCCCTAAAAATGTCCCCAGGGGTTCCCAAAGGTGTCCCCAAAACTGTTCCCAAAAGTGTCCCCGGGGTCCCCAGGGGTCCCCAAAGTGTCCCCAAAAGTGTCCCCGGGGTCCCCAGGGGTCCCCAAAGTGTCCCCAAAGGGGTCCCCAAAAGTGTCCCCAGGGGTTCCCAAAGGTGTCCCCAAAAGTGTTCCCAAAGTGTCCCCAGATGTCCCCAGGTGTGTTCCAGGTGTGTTCCCGGTGTGTTCCAGACTGGGCTCTAGACTGGGCTCTAGAAGGTTCTAGACTGGGTTCTAGACTGGGTTCTAGACTGGGTTCTAGACTGGGTTATAGATGGTTCTAGACTGGGTTCTAGACTGGGTTCTAGACTGGGTTCTAGATTGGTTCTAGATCAGGTTCTAGATTGGTTCTAGATCGGTTCTAGACTGGGTTCTAGATTGGTTCTAGACTGTTCTAGATTTGGTTCTAGATTGGGTTCTAGATCGGGTTCTGGACTGGGTTCTAGACAGGTGTCCCCAGGTGTCCCTGGCTGTCCCCAGGTGTCCCCAGGTGTCCCCAGGTGTCCCCAGGTGTGTTCCAGGTGTCCCTGGCTGTCCCCAGCTGTCCCCAGCTGTCCCCAGCTGTCCCCAGGTGTGTCCCCAGGTGTCCCCAGATGTCCCCAGGTGTGTCCCCAGGTGTGTCCCCAGGTGTCCCCAGATGTCCCCAGGTGTGTCCCCAGCTGTCCCCAGGTGTGTCCCCAGGTGTCCCCAGCTGTCCCCAGGTGTGTCCCCAGGTGTCCCCAGGTGTCCCCACCGTCTCTCTGTCCCCGCAGACCCCGAGGACGCCCCCCGAGCAGCCTGGCAGCCCCCCCCGAGCTGGCAGCCCCCCCCCTGCCGGGAGGACTGGGACGCAGGTGAGGGTCCCCAGACCCCCCCCGGTGTCCCCAGGGGCTGGCACGTCCCTGTCGTGTCCCCACCGTGTCCCCCCCGTGTCCCCCCCGTGTCCCCCCCGTGTCCCCACCGTGTCCCCCCCGTGTCCCCACCGTGTCCCCACCGTGTCCCCAGCGTGTCCCCACCGTGTCCCCTGTGCAGAGCTGAGCGAGCTGGAGCTGGAGGAGCCCCCCCCGTTCATCCTCCAGGTCACCAAGGGGGACCTGCCCGTCCCCTGCCACAGGTAGGGACAGGGGTGGCACCGCCGGGTGGCACTCGGGGCTGTGTCAGTGTCCCCAGGTGTGTGTGTGTCCCCAAATGTCACACTCGGGGGTGTGTCAGTGTCCCCAGGTGTGTGTCAGTGTCCCCAGGTGTGTGTGTGTCCCCAAATGTCACACTCAGGTGTGTGTCAGTGTCCCCAAGTGTGTGTCAGTGTCCCCAGGTGTCCCCAGGTGTGTGTGAGTGTCCCCAGGTGTCACACTCAGATGTGTGTGTGAGTGTCCCCAAGTGTGTGTCAGTGTCCCCAGGTGTCCCCAGGTGTGTGTCAGTGTCCCCAAATGTCACACTCAGGTGTGTGTGAGTGTCCCCAAGTGTCCCCAGGTCTGTGAGTGTCCCCAAATGTCACACTCAGGTGTGTGTGAGTGTCCCCAAGTGTCCCCAGGTCTGTGAGTGTCCCCAAATGTCACACTCAGGTGTGTGTGAGTGTCCCCAGGTGTGTGTCAGTGTCCCCAGGTGTGTGTCAGTGTCCCCAAATGTCACACTCAGGTGTGTGTGAGTGTCCCCAGGTGTCCCCAGGTCTGTGAGTGTCCCCAAGTGCCACACTCAGGTCTGTGAGTGTCCCCAAGTGTCCCCAGGTGCGTGTGAATGTACCCAGGTCTGTGAGTGTCCCCAGGTGTCACACTCAGGTCTGTGAGTGTCCCCAAGTGTCCCCAGGTGTCCCCAGGTGTGTGTGAGTGTCCCCAGGTGTCCCCACCAGGGCACCTGAACTGACCCCGCCCCTGTCGCCCCCAGCCCCGACCCCGCCACCCCCCCGGAGGGGCTGTCACCGAGGAAATCCCGGCCGGCGACAGCCACAGCCCGCCTGGGGACAGCCACAGCCCGCCTGGGGACAGCCACAGCCCGCCTGGGGACATCACGGCCCCGGCCGGGGACATCGGGAGGGTCCCGGGGGGTCCCGGGGGCCGGGAGGGGGCTCGGAGCTGGGGGGGCCCCCCCGGCTTTTCGATGTTTTAATAAATAAAATCTCCACGAGCCCTCGCGGTGTCCCCTCAGCCCTGGGCGGGGCGACAGGCGACACTCGGGGTGGGGACAGGGCCACCCCCATGTCGGGGGGGACGGCGGGGACCCCCCACCCTGAGCTGTGGTCCTCGCTGGGTTGGTTCTGTCACCTCCCCCCGTCACCCTCCGGTGTCCCCTCGGTGTCACCTCTGCTATCCCCGGTGTCCTGTCACCCCCCGGTGTCCCCCCGGTGTCCCCCCCTGTCCTGTCCTCACCCCCGGTGTCGCCCCCTGTCACCCCCCTGTCACCCCTCGGTGTCTCCCCGGTGTCCCCCCGGTGTCCCCCCTGTCCTGTCCCCACCCCCGGTGTCGCCCCTGTCACCCCCCCGATGTCCCCCCTGTCACCCCTTGGTGTCCCCCCGGTGTCACGTCTGCCACCCCTCGGTGTCCCCTCGGTGTCCTCTCTGCCACCCCCTGTCCTGTCATCCCCCGGTGTCCCCTCTGCCGTCCCCGGTGTCCTGTCCCACCCCCCGGTGTCCCCCCGTCACCCCTCGGTGTCCCCCCGGTGTCCCCTCGGTGTCCCCCGGTGTCCCCCCTGTCCTGTCCCCACCCCCGGTGTCGCCCCTGTCACCCCCCTGTCACCCCTCGGTGTCCCCCCGGTGTCCTGTCACCCCCCGGTGTCCCCTTGGTGTCCCCTCTGTCCTGTCCCCACCCCTCGGAGTCCCCTCTGCCATCCCCGGTGTCCCCCCGGTGTCCCCTCGGTGTCCCCTCGCTGTCCCCCCTGTCACCCCCCGCTGTCCCCTCGGTGTCCCCCCCCGTCACCCCCCTGTCACCCCTCGCTGTCCCCTCGCTGTCCCCTCGGTGTCCCCCCCCTGTCCCCCCGCTGTCCCCACCCCCCCATTCCCTTTCCCCCCGTTCCGCCGCTCCCAGGAGGAATTTTGGGCTCCGGGGGGGGGGTGGGGGGGTTATTTTGGGGCCTCTTGCGCAAACCCCTCCCCCCCCCGGGGCACTGGGACAGGGGACCCCGCCCTGGGGGGAGGGGACAAGGGGGGGACCCCACCCTGGGGACAACCGGGGGGGTCCCCACCCCCTCACCCTGGGAATCCTTCCCAAAAATTGTCCCAGAGCGTCCCCGGGACCCCCCGGGACCCCCCCGGGACCCCCCGGGACCCCCCGGGACCCCCCCGGGAGAGGAGAAACCCCCTCTCCCCCTTCCCAAATTCCTCCTCTTTTCTCCCAAATTTCTTCTTTTTTCCCCCAAATTCCTTCTCTTTTCCCCCAAATTCTTCTTCCTCTTTTCCCCCAAAATTCCTCCTTTTTTCCCCAAAATTCCTCCTCTTTTCTCCCCAAATTCCTCCTCTTTTCTCCCCAAATTCCTCCTCTTTTCCCCCAAATTCTTTCTCTTTCCCCCCAAATTCCTCCTCCTTTCCCCCAAATTCCTCATCTTTCCCCCAAATTCCTTCTCTTTTCCCCCCAAATTCCTTCTCTTTTCCCCCCAAATTCCTCCTCTTTTCTCATAAAATTCCTCCTCCTTTCCCCCAAATTCCTCCTTTTTTCCACCAAATTCCTCCCCCAAATTCTTCCTATTTTCCCCCAAATTCCTCCCCCAAATTCCTCCTTTTTCCCCCCAAATTCCTCCTTTTCTCTCAAAATTCTTCCTCTTTTCCCCAGAATTCCTCCTCTTTTCTCCCCAAATTCCTCCCTCAAATTCCTCCTTTTTCCCCCCCAAATTCCTCCTTTTTCCCCCCAAATTCCTCCTTTTTCCCCCCAAATTCCTCCTTTTTCCCCCCAAATTCCTCCTTTTTCCCCCCAAATTCCTCCTTTTTTCCCTCCCTCGGGATCTCTCCGCCTTTTCCTCCTCCCCCTTCCCCTCTCCGTGAGCTCCACTCGGAGCCGCCGGATTTGGGGCGGAAAAAGTCGGAAATGGGAATTTTTGTGTCATCGGCCCCGCCGCCCCCGCTCGACACCTCCGGCTCCGGGATCCGCCCCCTTCCCGCACGGATTTTGGGACAAAAAAACCTCATTTTATCCATTTTCCCCCCATTTTTCCAGGGGTTCACCCCCAGGGCAGCGTGGAAAGCTCTGGAATTTGGGAGAATTCCGGGAATTCCCAACATCTGGAACAGCTGCGCCTCAGGGCCCGTCCCTTTCCCCTCAATCCCGATCCCAACCCGGGATCTTTCCCTTCCCCCTCTTGGATTTATCCCGCTCGGGGTTTTTTTCCCCAAAAATTCCCTTTTCAAACTTTTTTTTTTTGTGGGGGGATTTTCCCAGCTTTTTTCCAGCTTTTTTCCGCTTTTTCCCAGCTTTTTTTGGGTTTTTTCCCAGCTTTTTTCCGCTTTTTTCTGCTTTTTCCCAGATTTTCCCTGCTTTTTTTTTCAGCTTTTATTCCAGCTTTTTTTTCAGCTTTTTTCCCAGCTTTTTTCCCAGTTTCTTTCCAGCTTTTTTTCCGCTTTTTTTCCAGCTATTTTGTTTTGTTTTTTCCCAGCTTTTTTCCGCTTTTTTCCAGCTTTTTTCCCAACTTTTCCCAGCTTTTTTTTTCAGCTTTTATTCCAGCTTTTTTCCATATTTTTCCCAGCTTTTTCCCAGTTTCTTTCCAGCTTTTTCCCAGCTTTTTTTCCAGCTTTTTTCCGCTTTTTTTCCCGTCTTTTTCCCAGCTTTTTTTCCAGCTTTTTCCCAGTTTCTTTCCAGATTTTTTCCGCTTTTTTCCAGCTTTTCCCCAGCATTTTTTCCCATCTTTTTCCCAGTTTTTCCAGCTTTTTTTCCCTCTTTTCCTGACCTCTCTCCCTGGAGTTTTCCTGCCAGGGAGGATCCGGGCGGGGGCTGGAAAACGGCACCGTGTGGGAAAAAACAGGCGGTTCCCGCTTTTCCACCCAAATTTTTATTTCTTTTCTTTTTTATTTTGGTGATTTTCCCTCTCCCCGATCCCGGAGCCTCCCTCGGGTCCTGCTCCCGCCGGGAATTCCCTGGGCAGGGAGGATCTGGAATGTTCTGCTGCCATCCCAGGGCTCTGTCACCTTTGTTGTCCCCAAATCCCGGAGGGAATTCTGCGCTTTTTTTGGGGTGATTTCCCGGTTTTTTTGGCCCAGTTTTTTTTTTTTTTAATCTCTTTTTCCCCGTCCAGGCCTGGGCAGGGATGGAGATCCCGGATTTTGGGGTGGCTGAGGTTGGGATCTGTGAGGAGAACAAGGAAAACCCCAAAACCCGACATTTTCACCCCAAATCCCAGCAGGAAAATCCCGGGATTCGGCCCCAAAACGGGGTGGATCGGGGGGTGGGGGGTGACCCCAAATGGGGACATGGGGACACAGGGACAGAGGGACAGAGGGACACGGGATATGGGGACAGAGGAATGTGGGGACACAGGGACACAGGATATGGGGACATGGGGACTTGGGGACATCGAGACATGGGGACACAGGGACACGGGGACATGGGATATAGGGACATGGGGACTTGGGGACCCAGGATATGGGGACATGGGGACACAGGGACATGGGGACACGGGATATGGGGACATGGGGACATTGGGACATGGGGACACAGGATATGGGGACATGGGGACTTGGGGACCCAGGATATGGGGACATGGGGACATTGGGGCATGGGGACACAGGACATGAGGACACGGGGACATGGGGACCCAGGATATGGGGACATGGGGACACGGGGACCCAGGATATGGGGACATGGGGACACAGGGACATGGGGACACGGGATATGGGGACATGGGGACATTGGGACATGGGGACACAGGATATGGGGACTTGGGGACTTGGGGACATGGGGACTTGGGGACATGGGGACACAGGACATGGGGACATGGGGACATCGGACAGAGGAATGTGGGGACATGGGGACACGGGGACATGGGGACACAGGACATGAGGACATGGGGACATGGGGACAGAGGAATGTGGGGACATGGGGATACGGGGATGTGGGGACATGGGGACACGGTGACACAGGGACCCAGGATATGGGGACACAGGGACATGGGGACATTGGGACCTGGGGACACAGGACATGAGGACATGGGGATACGGGGACCAAGGATTTGGGGACATGGGGACACAGGGATGTGGGGACATGGGGACATGGGACACAGGGACACAGGGACACAGAGACACGGCTTTATGGGGACACGGGGATGTGGGGACACAGGGACACGGGGACACAGAGACACGGGGATTTGGGGACACGTTTGGGTCCCGTGCCCCTGTTCCCGCATGTCCCCAGAACGTTCCCTCACACCCACACCCACCCTCGTGTCCCCCTCGTGTCCCTCCCGTGTCCTCCCCGTGTCCCCCTCGTGTCCCCTTCGTGTCCCCCTCATGTCCTCCCCCCGTGCCTCCCCCGTGTCCCCCCCGTGTCCCCCCCGTGTCCCCCTCGTGTCCCTTCCGTGTCCCCTCCCCGTGTCCCCCCCGTGTCCCCCCCCCGTGTCCCCCTCGTGTCCCCCTCGTGTCCCCCTCGTGTCCCCTCATGTCCTCCCCCGTGTCCCCCCCGTGTCCTCCCCCATCCCCCCATGTCCCCCTCGTGTCCCCTCCCCGTGTCCCCCCCCCGTGTCCCCCTCGTGTCCCCCTCGTGTCCCTCCCGTGTCCTCCCCCCGTGTCCTCCTCGTGTCCCCCTCGTGTCCCCCTCATGTCCCCCCCGTGTCCCCCCCCGTGTCCCCTCCGGTGTCCCCCTCGTGTCCCCCCCGTGTCCTCCCCGTGTCCCCCCCGTGTCCCCCCCCTCCCTCTCCCCGTGTCCCCCCCGTGTCCCCCCCGTGTCCCCCCCGTGTCCTCCCCGTGTCCCCCTCATGTCCCCCCCCGTGTCCCCCTCATGTCCCCCCCCGTGTCCCCTCCCCGTGTCCCCCCCGTGTCCCCCCCGTGTCCTCCCCGTGTCCCCCCCGTGTCCCCTCCCCGTGTCCCCCCCCGTGTCCCCCCCCGTGTCCCCCCCGTGTCCCCCCCCTCCCTCTCCCCTCGTTCTCTCAGCGCCTTTTTGGGAAGCGCCGGTGCCGGGGCCCCCCCGCGCCCCCCCCGCGCCCGCCCGGGCTCCCGGCCAGCCCCGACCCCCCCGCGCCCCCCGCCCGGGGACACCGGGGGGACACCGGGGGGACACCGAGAGGGGGGGACACCGGGTGGGGGGGACACACCGAGGAGCCCCCTGGGTGGTCGCAGCGCCCCCAGCCCCCCCAGGCGCGGCCCGGGGGGGGTCGGGGGGTGCCGGGGGGGCCCCGGGGGGTGACGTGGCCCCGCCGCCGGGCCGGGCTATATACGGGACTGGCGGCGGCCGTGAGTCAGGCCCGGCCCCCCCGGGGCCCCCCCGGTGACTCAGAGCCCCGCCGGGAACGGGGGGGGGTCCCCAAAGAGGGGAGGGGGAGCCTGGGGACCCCACCCGGGGGGGAGGGGCCGTGGGGCCCTGAGGGGGTCCCCAAAATGGGGCTGGGGGAGGTGGTGGGGACAGAACCCCAGGGGTGACCCCTGGGATGGGGGGGGACAATGGGGGGGGCAGAGGAGGAGGGGAAACTGAGGCAGGAGATGGGGACGCGGGGACGTGGGGTCACGGGGATTTGGGGACACGGGAATTTGGGGTCACGGGGATTTGGGGATTTGGGGTCACGGGGATTTGGGGACACGGGGATTTGGGGACACGGGGATTTGGGGATTTGGGGGTCACGGGGATTTGGGGTCACGGGGATTTGGGGACACGGGGACACAGGGATTTGGGGTCACGGGGATTTGGGGATTTGGGGTCACGGGGATTTGGGGACACGGGGATTTGGGGACACGGGGACACGGGGATTTGGGGACACGGGGATTTGGGGACACTGGGATTTGGGGACACTGGGATTTGGGGTCACGGGGATTTGGGGACACGGGGGATGAGCGCGAACATGGGGACAGAGCCAGGCCACGCGCCTGCGCTCGGCCACGGTGTCACCACCCGGTGTCACAGCACGCGGCCACGGTGTCACCACCCAGGTGTGCACACGGACACGGTGTCACCGCCGCGATCCCGGTGTCACTGCCCGGATCCCGGTGTCACCGCCGCGATCCCGGTGCCACCGTCCGGATCCCGGTGTCACTGCCCGGATCCCGGTGCCACCGTCCCGATCCCGGTGCCACCGTCCGGATCCCGGTGCCACCACAGTGATCCCGGTGTCACTGCCCGGATCCCGGTGTCACTGCCCGGATCCCGGTGCCACCGCCCGGATCCCGGTGCCACCACAGTGATCCCGGTGCCACCACAGTGATCCCGGTGTCACTGCCCGGATCCCGGTGTCACTGCCCGGATCCCGGTGCCACCGCCCGGATCCCGGTGCCACCGTCCCGATCCCGGTGCCACCACAGTGATCCCGGTGTCACTGCCCGGATCCCGGTGTCACTGCCCGGATCCCGGTGCCACCACAGTGATCCCGGTGCCACCGTCCGGATCCCGGTGTCACCGCCCGGATCCCGGTGTCACTGCCCGGATCCCGGTGCCACCGCCCGGATCCCGGTGTCACAGCCCGGATCCCGGTGTCACTGCCCGGATCCCGGTGCCACCCCCCGCGCGTGCCCGGGGCCGGTGCCCGGGGCCGGTGCGGGGCAGGAAAGGCCCCGGCGCCAGCGCATTGTTCCCCCCCCGCCCCCCGCCGCTTCCCCCCCCCCGGCCACGGAAACGTCCCCATTGTCCCCACGGGCTCCGCGCCACCGCCGCGGGCACGGCGGGCACGGACCCGCGGGGACACGCGGGGACAAACCCACCCCCCCCCGCGACCACCCTTGGGGGTGTCCCTGGGGGGACCGCGGTGTCCCCACGGTCACCGGGGCCCCCCCGAGCCCCCCGACCCCGGCCCAGCTGCGCGGCCGCCGTTGCATCAGCGGCGCTGGAATGCGGCGGCTGCCGGGCGAGGCCCCCGACCCCGGCCCCCTTTACACGCCCCCCGCCCCTCTGCACGCCCCCGATCCCCTCTGCACGCCCCCGATCCCCCTTTGCACGCCCCCGATCCCCTTTTGCACGCCCCCGATCCCTCTTTGCACGCCCCCGATCCCCCTTTGCGCGCCCCCGATCCCCCTTTGCGCGCCCCCCGCCCCTTTTGCACGCCCCCGATCCCCCTTTGCGCGCCCCCCGCCCCCTTTGCGCGTCCCCGGCCCAGCCTCGCACGGGGGTCGGGGGGTGTCCCCTCGTGTCCCCTCCCCCTTTTCAGGGGCACCTCCCGAGGGTCCCCCCCCTCCCGTGTCCCCCCCCCCCCACCCGTGAGCTCCCCGAGGGACCCCCATTGTCCCCCCATGTCCCCCCCATGTCCCCCCCATTGTCCCCCCCAGGGAGGTGCCAGCGCCACCGCGACCCCCCCGCGGGGGTCCTGTCCCCCGTGTCCCCCTCGGGGGTCCCTCCTCGTGTCCCCCCGTGGGAGTCCTGTCCCCCCCCGTGTCCCCCCCTCGGGGGTCCTGCCCCACCCCCCCCATGGGGGTCCTGTCCCACCCCCCCCGTGTCCCCCCCTCGGGGGTCCCGCCCCCCCCGTGGGAACGGCTCCAGCTCCGTTTCCGCTCTTTCCTTCCAGGAAGCGGCGCCGGGATCCGGCCCCCCCCCCCGCCCCCCCCCCGCGGTGTCCCCTTCCTCCCCCGGCCCTGCCACCCCCCGGCTCCTGTCCCCTCCCTGCTGCCTCCCAGTGTCCCCAAAAGTCCCACTGTCCCTGTCCCAGTGTCCCCAAAAGTCCCAGTGTCCCTGTCCCAGTACCCCCAGTGTCCCCAGATGTCCCAGTGTCCCTGTTCCAGTGTCCCCAAATGTCCCAGTGTCCCTGTCCCAGTGTCCGTCCCAGTGTCCCCAGAATGTCCCAGTACCCCCAGTGTCCCCAGATGTCCCAGTGTCCCTGTTCCAGTGTCCCCAAATGTCCCAGTGTCCGTCCCAGTGTCCCCAGAATGTCCCAGTACCCCCAGTGTCCCCAGATGTCCCAGTGTCCCTGTTCCAGTGTCCCCAAATGTCCCAGTGTCCGTCCCAGTGTCCCCAGAATGTCCCAGTACCCCCAGTGTCCCTGTCCCAGTGTCCCTGTCCCTCGTGTCCCGCTGTCCCAAGGTGTCCCCCGTGTCTCTCGGGTGTCCCCTCCCCGCTGTCGCGCTCGGGTGTCCCTCGGGTGTCCTTCAGGTGTCCCCATCCCTGATGTCCCCTGGGCCGTCCCAGGGTGTCGCGGTGTCCCTCGAGTGTCGCATTCCCTGATGTCCCGCTGTCCCCGGGGTGTCCCAATGTCCCCGGGGTGTCCCTGTCCCCGATGTCCCGCTGTCCCCGGGGGTGTCCCGGTGTCCCCGGGGGTGTCCCGGTGTTCCCGGGGTGTCCCGGTCCCCTCTGGCTGTGTCCCCTCGGAGTGTCCCGGTCCCTGATGTCCCTTTGTCCCCGAGCAGGCCCAGGGGATGGGTCATTCCCGTTAATCCCTGATGTCCTGGTGTCCCCGGGGTGTCCCCGGGGTGTCCCCGGGATGTCCCCAGGGTGTCCCCGGGATGTCCCCGGGATGTCCCCGGGGTGTCCCTGATGTCCCGCTGTCCCAGAGGTGTCCCAATGTCCCCGGGGTGTCCCGCTGTCCCCGGGATGTCCCCGGGGTGTCCCTGTCCCTGCCGTCCCGCTCCCCCCGGGCTGCCCCCGGGCTCTCCCCGGTTCCCCCTCGGTTCCCCCCGGTTCCACCCGGTTCCCTCCCGGTTCCCTCCCGGTTCCCCCGGGCTCTCCCCGGTTCCCCCCGGGCTCTCCCCGGTTCCCCCCGGGCTCTCCCCGGTTCCCCCCCGGTTCCCCCCGGGCTCTCCCCGGGCTCTCCCCGGTTCCCCCCGGGCTCTCCCCGGGCTCTCCCCGGTTCCCCCCCGGTTCCCCCCGGTTCCCCCGGGCTCCCCGCCGCCCGGTGCCGGTGCCGGTGCCCGGCGGGGCTCTGGCTCCTCCCCGGTGAGTCACGGCGGGGCGGGGCGGCCCCGGGCCCCCCCCGGGCACTTTCCGAGGGGACTCGGGAGCGGGAGCAGCGCCGAGCCCGGGCAGCCCCGAGCGCCATGGCCCCGGTCCCGGCCCCCCCGCGCCGCCCCCGGCCCCGGCGCCGCCGCCGGCCGCGGATCCCGCTCCCGGTGCCGCTCCCGGTGCCGCTCCTGCTGCTGCTCCCGCTGCTGCTCCCGCCGGTCGCCGCCTTCAACCTGGAGGCGTCGCGGCCCTCGGTCTTCCGCGGGGCCCCCGGGTCCCTCTTCGGCTTCGCGCTGGACTTTTACCTGCCCGAGCCCCGCAGGTACCGGGAACCGGGCCGGGAACCGGCACCGCCAAGCGGGAACCGGGCCGGGAACCGGCACCGCCAAACGGGAACCGATCCGGGACGGGACGGGGCGGGGGCGGCCCCCGGGAGCGGCACCGGGAGCGGGACGGGAACCGGGAGCGGGACGGGAACCGGGAGCGGCACCGGGAACCGGGAAAGGGACGGGAACCGGGAGCGGCACCGGGAACCGGGAGCGGTGCCGGGAACCGGGAGCGGGACGGGAAGCGGGCACCGGAGCGGGATGGGAGCGGCAGCGGCCGCCGGGGAGCGGGAGCGGCCCCGGAGCGGGGCGGGGCGGGGAACGGGAGTGGGATAACGGGAACGGGACAGCGGGAACCGGGAATGGGAAGGGCGGCGGGGAACCGGAGCGGGGGTGGGGAAACGGGAACCGGGAGTGGGAGCGGGAAGCGTGAACCGGGCACCGGGAGCGGGAACCGGGGCGATCCCGGGGACTGGGCCAGGGCAGCGGGAACCGGGAACGGGGCAGCGGGGCGGGGACCGGGAATGGGAAGCAGGAAGCGGGGCCGGGTAACGGGAACCGGGAGGGTCCGGCCGGGGGGTCCCGAGCGGGGGGGGGCCGAGCTCCGGTCCCCTCCGTGTCCCCCCCCCAGCGCCGGCCCCGCCGGGGGTCCCGGGGCCCCGCTGCCCCCGGCCCGGAGCGTTTCCTGTAACCGGAGCCGGGAGCTGCCCCCGGGGGGCTCGGGGGGGGTTTCGGGGGGACCCAGCCTTGCCGCCCCCCCCCCACAACCCCCCACGCGTGACCCCACCGGGGGGAGGTCCGGGGTGAACCGGGGACCCCCCCCCCTCACCCGGGACCCCCCCCCCCCGGCCGTGTCCCCCCTCCCCTCCCCCCGCGGCCGGGGCGGACCCGGTGCTCCCCCCCCCCGACCCCCCCGGGCCGGGAGGGGTCACGGGGCTGAGTCAGAGGGGTCGGGGAACCCCCCGGGACCCCCCCGGGACCCCCCCGGAGCCCCGCGGGTGACAAGCGCCGTGTCCCCGTGGGGTGACCCCCCCCCCCCGTTTGTGTCCCCCCCCCCCAGGGTCAGCATCCTGGTGGGGGCCCCCAAGGCCAACACGAGCCAGCCCAATGTCACCCAGGGGGGGGCCGTGTTCCACTGCCCGTGGCCCCCCGGGGGCGGCTGCGACCCCATCGACTTCGATCACATCGGTGAGGGGACCTGGGACACGGGGGGACACGAGGGGACACGGGGGGGGGACAGGAGCCCCCCAGGGATGGGGACACGGGGGGGACACGGGGGGGACAGGACCCTCTAGGGATGGGGACACGAGGGAGGGGACACGGGGGGGACAGGACCCTCTAGGGATGGGGACACGGGGGGGACACGGGGGGGACACGGGGGGGACACGGGGGGGACAGGGACACCCCAGGGACGGGGACACGGGGGAGGGGACACGGGGGAGGGGACAGGACCCCCCCAGGGATGGGGACACGGGTGGGGGACACGGGGGGAGGGGACAGGACCCCCTATGGATGGGGACACGGGGGAGGGGACAGGGACACGGGGGAGGAGGACAGGACCCCCTAGGGATGGGGACACGGGTGGGGGACACGGTGGGGGACAGGGACACCCCAGGGATGGGGACATGGGGGGGACACGGGGGAGGGGACAGGACCCCCTATGGATGGGGACACGGGTGGGGGACACGGTGGGGGACAGGGACACGGGGGGAGGGAAGGGGACACACGTGGGATGGGGACACGGGGCGGGGACAGGACCCCCCCAGGGACGGGGACAGGACCAGGACAGGGCTGGGGACACCCGCAGGGGTCAGGGCTGGGGACAAGGCTGGGGACACCCCCAGGGGACACCGGTGACACCCAGGGCACCCTCCGAGAGCCGCCACCCCCCCCCTCCCCGTGTCGCCGTCCCCTGTCGCCGTCCCCATCCCCCCGCTGGCCTTGGCTCCCGTTAATGATCAACCCGGGGGGGGCCGGGGGGGTCCCCGGGGCCGCGGCCGGGGGGGCGGGGGGTGGCCTGACCCCTGTCCCCCCCCCGTCCCCCCCTGTCCCCCCCCCCAGGGACCCGCACCCACGATTTTGGGGGCAACAGCAGCGACGCCCCCGAGCCCGTGGAGTTCAAGTCCCTGCAGTGGTTCGGGGCCACCGTGAGGGCGCACAACGGCTCCATCCTGGTGCGGGGACATTGGGGACATCGCGGGGACACTGGGGGGCTCGGGGGACTTGGGGACACTGGGGGGGATTGGGGACATTGGGGACATCGGGGGGCTTGGGGACACTGGGGGGCTTGGGGGGCTTGGGGACATCGGGGGGCTTGGGGACATTGGGGACATCGGGGGGCTTGGGGACAATGGGGGGCTTGGGGGGCTTGGGGACATCGGGGGGCTTGGGGACATTGGGGACATCGGGGGGATTGGGGACACTGGGGGGGCTTGGGGACACTGGGGGGCTTGGGGGGCTTGGGGACACTGGGGGGGATTGGGGACATTGGGGACATCGGGGGGCTTGGGGACACTGGGGGGCTCGGGGGGCTTGGGGACACTGGGGGGGATTGGGGACACTGGGGGGCTCGGGGGGCTTGGGGACATTGGGGGGCTTGGGGACAATGGGGGGCTTGGGGACATCGGGGGGCTTGGGGACACTGGGGGGCTCGGGGGGCTTGGGGACATTGGGGGGCTTGGGGACAATGGGGGGCTTGGGGACATCGGGGGGCTTGGGGACACTGGGGGGCTCGGGGGGCTTGGGGACATTGGGGGGCTTGGGGACACTGGGGGGCTTGGGGACATTGGGGACATTGGGGACACTGGGGACACTGGGGGGCTTGGGGACATTGGGGGGCTTGGGGGGGTTTGGGGACACTGGGATGAATGGGGGGACATTTGGGGACACTGGGATGGACGGGGGGACATTTGGGGACACTGGGATGAATGGGGGGACATTTGGGGACACTAGGGGGACACTGGGGGGCTCGGGGGGACACGACCCCCCCCCGGAGGTGCCCACCCCCCCCCCGCCCCCCCCAGGCCTGCGCCCCCCTGTACAGCTGGAGCCCCCCCAAGGACGAGGGGGGGGCCCGGGAGCCGGTGGGCTCCTGCTTCCTCTCCATCGGCAACTTCTCCAAGTTCGTGGAGTACGCGCCCTGCCGCTCAGGTGGGACCCCCGGGACCCCCGGGACCCCCGGGAACACCCTGGGACCACCCGGGACCCCCCGGGAACACCCCGGGAACCCCGGGACCCCCGGGAACCCCCGGGACCCCTGGGACCACCCCGGGACCACCCGGGACCCACCCGGGATCCCCGGGACCACCCAGGACCCTCTGGGACCACCCCGGGACCCCCGGGAACACCCCAGGACCCACCCGGGAACCCCCGGGAACACCCCGGGACCACCCGGCACCACCCGGGACCCCCCGGGACCCCCGGGACCACCCCGGGACCACCCCGGGACCCCTGGGACCACCCCGGGACCACCCGGGACCCCTGGGCCACCACCCGGGACCCACCCGGGACCACCCCGGGACCACCCGGGAACACCCCGGGACCACCCCGGGACCCCTCCAGACACCCCCCGAACCCCTCGGGACCTCCCCGGGATCACCCGGGACCCCCGGGACCCCCCCCGGGACCTCCCCGAACCCACCCGGGACCCCCGGGACCCCCCCGGGACCTCCCCGAACCCACCCGGGACCCTCTGGGACCCCCCTGAGCCCACCTGGGATCTCCCGAACCCCCGGGAACCCCCCGGGACCACCTGGGACCCCCCCGGGACACCCCAGAACCCCCCCGGGACCCCTCCAGAATCCCCCGAACCCCCCCGGGATCCCCCGGGACCCCCCTGAACTCCCCCGAGCCCCCCGGGACCCCCCCGGGACCCCTCGAGAATCCCCCGGGACCCCCAGACACCCCCAAACCCCTCCTGCCTGTCACCTCCACGCCCCCCCTGCACCCCCAGACCCCCAGGGTGACACCCCCAAACCTGAGGGGGGGGTGGGGTGACACCCCCAGACCCCCCGGGACCCCCAGGGTGACCCCCCCGTGTCCCCCCAGACCTGAACTCGGCGGCGGGGCAGGGGTACTGCCAGGGGGGCTTCAGCGCCGAGTTCACCCAGGTGGGCTTCGGGGGTCCCGGGGGGGTTCTGGGGGGCTCTGGGGGGTCCTGGGGGGGTTTTGGGAGGCTCTGGGGGGCTTTGGGGGGTCCCGGGGGGGTCCTGGGGGGCTTTGGGGGGCCCCGGGGGGCTTTGGGGGGTCCTGGGGGGCTTTGGGGGGTCTTGAGAGGGCTCTGGGGGGTCCCGGGGGGGTTCTGGGGGGTCCTGGGGGGGTTTGGGGGGTCCTGAGAGGGCTCTGGGGGGCTTTGGAGGGTCCCGGGGGGGCTTTGGGTGGTCCCGGGGGGGTTCTGGGGGGTCCTGGGGGAGCTCGGGGGGTCCTGGGGGGGCTTTGGGGGGTCCTGAGAGGGCTCTGGGGGGTCCTGGGGGGTCTGGAGCGGGTTCGGGGGGGAATTTGGAGTCCTGGGGGGGTTTTGGGAGGCTCTGGGGGGGTTTTGGGGGCTCCTGAGGGGTTTTGGGGGGTCCCGGGGGGTCCTGGAGGGGTTTTGGGGGTCTCTATGAGGTTTTGGGGGTCCCGGGAGGTTTTGGGAGGCTCTGTGGGGGGTTTTGGGGGGTCCCGGGGGGTTTTTGGGGGTCCCGGGGGGGTTTTGGGGGGCTCTGGGGGGTTTTTGGGGGTCCCAGGAGGGTTTCGGGGGGCTCTGGGGGGGTTTGGGGTGCCCTGGGCTGAGGGGGGGTCCCGCGGTGTCTCTGCAGACCGGGCGGGTGCTCCTGGGGGGGCCCGGAAGCTTCTTCTGGCAAGGTGAGAGCGCCTGGGTGTCCCCTGGGTGTCACCTGTGTCACCTGGGTGTCACCTGGGTGTCCCCTGAGTGTCCCCTGTGTCCCCTGGGTGTCCCCTGTGTCCCCTGTGTCCCCTGAGTGTCCCTGAGTGTCCCCTGTGTCCCCTGTGTCACCTGAGTGTCCCCTGTGTGTCCCCTATGTCCCCTGGGTGTCCCCTGGGTGTCACCTGTGTCACCTGGGTGTCCTCTGTGTCCCCTGTGTCCCCTGGGTGTCCCCTGGGTGTCCCATGGGTGTCACCTGAGTGTCCCCTGTGTCCCCTGAGTGTCCCCTGGGTGTCACCTGAGTGTCCCCTGGGTGTCACCTGGGTGTCCCCTGGGTGTCCCCTGTGTCCCCTGGGTGTCCCCTGGGTGTCACCTGAGTGTCCCTGAGTGTCCCTGGGTGTCACCTGAGTGTCCCCTGGGTGTCACCTGGGTGTCCCCTGGGTGTCCCCTGTGTCCCCTGGGTGTCACCTGGGTGTCACCTGAGTGTCCCTGAGTGTCCCTGGGTGTCCCCTGTGTCCCCTGGGTGTCACCTGTGACCCCTGAGTGTCCCCTGGGTGTCCCCTGTGTCCCCTGGGTGTCCCCTGGGTGTCACCTGTGTCACCTGGGTGTCCCTGAGTGTCCCTGAGTGTCCCCTGTGTCACCTGAGTGTCCCCTGGGTGTCCCCTGAGTGTCCCCTGAGTGTCCCCTGTGTCCCCAGGACAGGTCATGTCCCCAGGGTGTCCCCAGGGTGTCCCCACGGGTGTCCCCACGGGTGTCCCTGTGTCCCCAGGGTGTCCCCACGGGTGTCCCTGTGTCCCCAGGACAGGTCATGTCGGCCACCCAGGCTCAGATCGCGGCCGGGAACTTTCCGGAATATCTGATCCAGGAGGTGCCGGGACAGCTCCAGACACGGCAGGCGGCACCGAGCCACGATGACAGCTACATGGGTATGGGGACATGGGGACATTGGGGACACCTGGGGACACCTGGGGACATTGGGACACACCTGGGGACACCTGGGGACACTGGGGACAGCTGGGGACACCTGGGGACATTGGGACACACCTGGGGACACCTGGGGACAGCTGGGGACAGCTCCAGACACGGCAGGCGACACCGAGCCACGATGACAGCTACATGGGTATGGGGACATGGGGACATTGGGACATTGGGGACACCTGGGGACACCTGGGGACACCTGGGGACAGCTCCAGACACGGCAGGCGGCACCGAGCCACGATGACAGCTACATGGGTATGGGGACATTGGGGACATTGGGGACACCTGGGGACACACCTGGGGACAGCTGGGGACACCTGGGGACACCTGGGGACAGCTCCAGACACGGCAGGCGGCACCGAGCCACGATGACAGCTACATGGGTATGGGGACATGGGGACATGGGGACACCTGGGGACATTGGGGACACCTGGGGACACACCTGGGGACACCTGGGGACAGCTCCAGACACGGCAGGCGGCACCGAGCCACGATGACAGCTACATGGGTATGGGGACATGGGGACACTGGGGACACCTGGGGACAGCTGGGGACACCTGGGGACACCTGGGGACATGGGAACACACCTGGGGACACCTGGGGACACACCTGGGGACATTGGGGACACTGGGGACATTGGGGACATTGGGGACATTGGGGACATTGGGGACATTGGGGACACACAGCAGTGGCAGCAGGGGACAGGTGACAGCGCAGGTGACAGCGCAGGTGACAGCACAGGTGACACCTCTGCCCCCCCAGGGTACTCGGTGACAGTCGGGGAGTTCAGCGGTGACACGACGCAAGGTGGGTGACACCGGGTGACACCGGGTGACACCGGGGGGGTGTCCCCACCCCCCTGGCCAGCACCTGAGAGTGTCCCCCTGTCCCTGTCCCCCTGTCCCTGTCCCTCTGTCCCCCTGTCCCTGTCCCCCTGTCCCCCTGTCCCATCCCTGTCCCTTTCCCCCTGTCCCTCTGTCCCTGTCCCTGTCCCCCTGTCCCCCTGTCCCTGTCCCTGTCCCCCTGTCCCTCTGTCCCCCTGTCCCTGTCCCCATCCCTGTCCCTCTGTCCCTGTCCCTGTCCCTGTCCCCCTGTCCCTGTCCCTGTCCCCCTGTCCCTCTGTCCCTGTCCGTCTGTCCCTCTGTCCCTCTGTCCCTGTCCGTCTGTCCCTCTGTCCCTCTGTCCCTGTCCGTCTGTCCCTCTATCCCTCTGTCCCTGTCCGTCTGTCCCTCTGTCCCTCTGTCCCTTTGTCCCCACAGATTTCGTGGCCGGTGTCCCCAAGGGCAACCTCACCTACGGCTACGTAAGGGGGGGACATTTGGGGACACTGGGGGGGCTCTGGGGACACTGGGGACACTGGGGGGCTTTGGGGGCCTTGGGGACATTTGGGGACACTGGGGGTGCTCAGGGGACTCAGGAATTTGGGGGGGCACTGGTGGGGCCCGGGGGGTATTGGGGACATTTGGGGACACTGGGGGGACTCAGGTGACTTTGGGGGCACTGGGGGGACACTGGGGGGGACACTGGGGACATCTGGGGACACTGGGGGGGGCTCTGGGGACTCAGGTGACTTTGGGGACACTGGGGGGGCTCAGGGGACTCAGGTGACTTTGAGGGGCACTGGGGGGGCTCTGGGGACACTGGGGACGGTGAAGACATTGGGGGGGACACTTGGGGACACTTGGGGACACTGAGGGTGGTCCCGGTGCCTCAGTGTCCCCCCCATGTCCCCGCTGTCCCCAGGTCACCATCCTCAATGGCACCAACATGAGGTCCCTGCACAACTTCTCGGGGGAGCAGGTGGGGCTGGGGGGGTCCCGGGGGGGGTTTGGGGGGTCCCGGGGGGTCCTGGGGGGGTTTGGGGGGTCCCGGGGGGTCCTGGGGGGTCCCGGGGGGTCCTGGGGGGGTTTGGGGGGTCCTGGGGGGTCCCGGGGGGGGTCCCGGGGTGGGAGGGGCCCCTAGAATTGGGTGTGGGGTCCCCCTGGAGGGGTGGGGGGAGGGGGGGAACGCGCGGAATTTGGGGGGGAGGGGTCATCGGCCCCTCCCCCTCACCCCGTTTTTGGGGACCCCCCCGCCCCCCCCCCCCCCAGATGGGCGCCTATTTCGGGTACGCCGTGGCCGCCACTGACGTCAACAACGACGGGTGAGAGACCCCCAGGGACCCCCCTGGACACCCCTGGGACCCCCCTGGGACCCCCATGACCCCCCTGACCCCTGTGACCCCCCCTGATCCCTGTGACTCCCCCAATGATCCCATGTGACCCCTGTGACCCCCCCAGGCTCCCCGATCTCCTGGTGGGCGCCCCCCTGTGACCCCCCCCCATGACCCCAATGACCCCCCTGACCCCCCCGTGACCCCAATGACCCCTGTGACCCCTGTGACCCCCCAATGACCCCTGTGACCCCCCCAGGCTCCCCAATCTCCTGGTGGGGGTCCCCCTGTGACCCCCCCCGTGACCCCAATGACCCCAATGACCCCCGTGACCCCCCAATGACCCCCCAGGCTCCCCGATCTCCTGGTGGGGGTCCCCCTGTGACCCCCCCCGTGACCCCAATGACCCCCCCTGACCCCCCCATGATGCCCATGACCCCTGTGACCCCTGTGACCCCCCAATGACCCCTGTGACCCCCCCAGGCTCCCCGATCTCCTGGTGGGCGCCCCCCTGTGACCCCCCCTGACCCGTGTGACCCCCCCATGACCCCAATGACCCCAATGACCCCAATGACCCCAATGACCCCCCCAGGCTCCCCGATCTCCTGGTGGGCGCCCCCCTGTGACCCCCCCGTGACCCCAATGACCCCAATGACCCCAATGACCCCTGTGACCCCCCCATGCCCCCCCCAGGCTCCTCGATCTCCTGGTGGGCGCCCCCCTGTGACCCCCCCATGACCCCCATGACCCCAATGACCCCCCTGACCCCCCCAATGACCCCCCCAGGCTCCCCGATCTCCTGGTGGGCGCCCCCCTGTGACCCCCCCTGACCCGTGTGACCCCCCCATGACCCCAATGACCCCGTGTGACCCCTGTGACCCCCCCAGGCTCCCCGATCTCCTGGTGGGCGCCCCCCTGTGACCCCCCCTGTGACCCCCCCCATGACCCCCATGACCCCAATGACCCCCCTGACCCCTGTGACCCCCCCAGGCTCCCCGATCTCCTGGTGGGCGCCCCCCTGTGACCCCCCCCCGTGACCCCAATGACCCCCCATGACCCCCCCATGACCCCCATGACCCCTGTGACCCCAATGACCCCCCTGACCCCTGTGACCCCCCCAGGCTCCCCGATCTCCTGGTGGGCGCCCCCCTGTTCATGGCCCGCAGCGGCGCGGGGGGGGCGCGGGAGCTGGGCCGGCTGTACCAATTCCTGCAGCGGCCGGGGGGGGTCCGGAGCGCCACCGCCGCCCCCCCCCCTGACCGGCACCAATGAGTTCGGCCGCTTCGGCAGCGCCATCGCCCCCCTCGGGGACCTGGACATGGACGGGTTCAATGGTGAGGGAAACGGGGGGGACACGGACGGGTTCAATGGTGAGGGAAACGGGGGGGACACGGACGGGTTCAATGGTGAGGGGGGAAAGGGGGGGACACGGACGGGTTCAATGGTGAGGGAAACGGGGGGGGACACGGACGGGTTCAATGGTGAGGGAAACGGGGGGGAAAAGGGGGGGTATGGGGGGGTTATGGGGGGATTTATGGGGGGGGTATGGGGGAATTTATGGGGAATTTATGGGGGAATTTATGGGGGATTTATGGGGAAAATGGGGAATTTGGGGGGGGAATTTATGGGGAATTTATGGGGGAATTTATGGGGAATTTATGGGGAATTTATGGGGGGATTTATGGGGAAAATGGGGAATTTGGGGGGGAATTTATGGGGGAATTTATGGGGGAATTTATGGGGAATTTATGGGGAAAATGGGGAATTTATGGGGGAATTTATGGGGAACTTATGGGGGAAATTTTGGGGAAAATGGGGACTTTATGGGGGGTTTATGGGGGAATTTATGGGGAGAATGGGGAATTTATGGGGGGATTTTTGGGGAAAAAGGGGAATTTATGGGGGAATTTATGGGGGAATTTATGGGGGAATTTATGGGGGAAAAATGAATTTTTAGGGGATTTATGGGGGAAATTTTTGGGAAAATGGGGAATTTATAGGGGAATTTATGGGGAATTTATGGGGGAATTTATGGGGGATTTATGGGGGGAAAAGGGGAATTTGGGGGGGAGTTTATGGGGAATTTATGGGGAGATTTATGGGGAAAATGGGGAATTTATGGGGGAATTTATGGGGGATTTATGGGGAAAATGGGGAATTTTGGGGGGAATTTATGGGGAATTTATGGGGGGATTTATGGGGAAAATGGGGAATTTATAGGGGAATTTATGGGGAATTTATGGGGGAATTTATGGGGGATTTATGGGGAAAATGGGGAATTTGGGGGGGAATTTATGGGGGAATTTATGGGGGATTTATGGGGAATTTATGGGGGAATTTATGGGGGAAATTTTGGGGAAAATGGGGAATTTATGGGGGGTTTATGGGGGAATTTATGGGGGAATTTATGGGGGATTTATGGGGAAAATGGGGAATTTATGGGGGGAATTTATGGGGGGATTTATGGGGGAATTTATGGGGGGATTTATGGGGAAAATGGGGAATTTATGGGGGAATTTATGGGGAATTTATGGGAAATTTATAGGGGAATTTATGGGGGAAATTTTGGGGAAAATGGGGAATTTATGGGGGGTTTATGGGGGAATTTATGGGGGGAATTTATGGGGGAATTTAGGGGGGCAATTATGGGGGGAATTTTGGGGAAAATGGGGGAATTTATGGGGGAATTTATGGTTGGGAAGTATGGGGAATTTATGGGAAATGGGATGGGGAACTTATGGGGAATTTTGGGGAAATGGGGAATTTATGGGAATTTATGGGGGAATTTATGGGGAAAATGGGGAATTTGGGGGGGAATTTATGGGGGGATTTATGGGGGAAAACGGGGGGGATATGGGGGGAAACGGGGGGTTATGGGGGTGATCACAGGGGGGTTTGGGGGGGTTATCACAGGGGGGTTTTGGGGGTGAGCACAGGGGAGTTTGGGGTGATCACAGGGGGGTTTTGGGGGTGAGCACAATGGGGTTTGGGGGGGGGTTTGGGGTGATCACAGGGGGGTTTGGGGCTGACCACACGAGGGTTTCGGGGTCTCCGTGCCCCCCGTGACCCCCCCGTGTCCAGACGTGGCCGTGGGGGCCCCGCTGGGGGCCGAGGGTCGCCGGGGGCTCGTGTTCATCTTCCGGGGGGGGGGCTCGGGGCTGCGGCCCCGCCCGGCCCAGCAGCTGCGGGGGGCTGGGGGCGCCCCGGGCACAGCCGGACTTCTTCGGCGCAGCCCTGAGAGGGGCCACCGACCTGGACGGCAACGGCTACCCCGGTGAGGGACTGTCACCGTGTCACTGTGTCACCTCCCTGTGTCACTGTCACCTCCCTGTGTCACCTCCTGTGTCATTGTGTCACCCCCTGTGTCACTGTGTCATCCCCCTGTCACCCCTGGTAACGGCTACCCCGGTGAGGGACTGTCACCCCCTGTGTCACTGTGTCACCTCCCTGTGTCACCTCTGTCACCCCCTGTCACCCCCTGTGTCACTGTGTCATCCCCCTGTCACCCCCGGTAACGGCTACCCCGGTGAGGGACTGTCACCCCCTGTGTCACCTCCCTGTGTCACCTCTGTCACCCCCTGTCACCCTCTGTGTCACTGTGTCACCCCTGTCACCCCCCCGTGTCACTGTGTCATCCCCCTGTGTCACTGTGTCATCCCCCTGTCACCCCCGGCAACGGCTACCCCGGTGAGGGACTGTCACCATGTCACTGTGTCACCTCCTGTGTCACCCCCTGTCACCCCCTGTGTCACTGTGTCACCCCCTGTGTCACTGTGTCATCCCCCTGTCACCCCTGGTAACGGCTACCCCGGTGAGGGACTGTCACCCCCTGTGTCACCGTGTCACCTCCTGTCAACCCCCTGTGTCACCCCCTGTGTCACTGTGTCACCCCCTGTCACCCCCTGTGTCACTGTGTCATCCCCCTGTCACCCCCGGTAACGGCTACCCCGGTGAGGGACTGTCACCGTGTCACCGTGTCACCCCCTGTGTCACCCCCTGTCACCCCCTGTGTCACCCCCTGTCACCCCCCATGTCACTGTGTCATCCCCCTGTCACCCCCGGTAACGGCTACCCCGGTGAGGGACTGTCACCATGTCACTGTGTCACCTCCCTGTGTCACTGTCACCTCCCTGTGTCACCTCCTGTGTCATTGTGTCACCCCCTGTGTCACTGTGTCATCCCCGTGTCACCCCCGGTAACGGCTACCCCGGTGAGGGACTGTCACTGTGTCACTGTGTCACCTCCCTGTGTCACTGTCACCTCCCTGTGTCACCCCCTGTGTCACTGTGTCATCCCCCTGTCACCCCTGGTAACGGCTACCCCGGTGAGGGACTGTCACCCCCTGTGTCACCGTGTCACCTCCTGTCACCCCCTGTGTCACCCCCCTGTGTCACTGTGTCATCCCCCTGTCACCCCCCGGTAACGGCTACCCCGGTGAGGGACTGTCACCATGTCACCGTGTCACCTCCCTGTGTCACTGTCACCTCCCTGTGTCACCTCCTGTGTCATTGTGTCACCCCCTGTGTCACTGTGTCACCCCTGTCACCCCCTGTGTCACTGTGTCATCCCTGTGTCACTGTCACCCCCTGTGTCACCTCCTGTGTCATTGTGTCATCCCCGTGTCACCCCCGGCAATGGCTACCCCAGAGAGGGACAGTCCGTGTGTCACTGTGTCACCTCCTGTCACCCCCCGTCACCTCCTGTCACCCCCAGGACACCTCCGTGTCACCCTCAGGTGTCCCCCTGTCCCTGTCCCCCTGTCCCTGTCCCCCTGTCCCCCCCCGGTGACCCCTCCTGTCCCCACAGACCTCCTGGTCGGTGCCTTTGGGGCGGACACGGTGGTGGTTTACAGGTGAGTGTCACCCGTGTCACCTGTGTCACTGATGTCACCCGTGTCACCTGTGTCACCTGTGTCACCTGTGTCACCTGTGTCACCATGTCACTGGTGTCACCTGTGTCACCTGTGTCACCTGTGTCACCTGTGTCACCATGTCACTGGTGTCACCTGTGTCACCTGTGTCACCATGTCACCTGTGTCACCGGTGTCACCTGTGTCACCTGTGTCACCATGTCACTGGTGTCACCCGTGTCACCTGTGTCACCTGTGTCACCATGTCACTGGTGTCACCCATGTCACCTGTGTCACCTGTGTCACCTGTGTCACCATGTCACTGGTGTCACCTGTGTCACCTGTGTCACCTGTGTCACCTGTGTCACCGATGTCACCTGTGTCACCGATGTCACCTGTGTCACCCGTGTCACCTGTGTCACCGATGTCACCGGTGTCACCCGTGTCACCTGTGTCACCTGTGTCACCATGTCACTGGTGCCACCGGTGTCACCACCGGTCCCTGACCCTCTGTCCCCCCCCAGGGGCCGCCCCATCGTCCACGCCAGCGCCACCCTGGCCATTGTCCCCACCATGCTGAACCCCGAGGAGCGCGGCTGCGTCCTGCCGGCCACCGGCCAGCACGTGCCATGGTGGGGACACGGGGACACGGGGGGACATGGGGGGGACAGGGGGGGGACAGGGGGGGGACATGGGGACACCGGCCAGCACGTGCCATGGTGGGGACATGGGGGACACGGGGGGACATGGGGGGGACATGGGGACACGGGGGGGACAGTCCAGCCACCGGCCAGCACGTGCCATGGTGGGGACACGGGGACACGGGGGGGACATGGGGGGGACAGGGGGGGGACAGGGGACACCGGCCAGCACGTGCCATGGTAGGGACATGGGGAGACATGGGGACACGGGGGGGACACGGGGACACGGGGGGGACATGGGGGACATGGGGGGGACACGGGGACACCGGCCAGCACGTGCCATGGTGGGGACAGCGGGACAGACAGGGGGACAGCAGGGACAGTGAGGGGACAGCGCTGGGGACAGTCAGGGGTGGCCGGCACTGGGGAGGGGGACAGTGGGAGGACACTGAGAGGACACTGGGGGGACACTGAGGGGACACTGAGGGGACTCTGTGGGGACACTGAGGGGACACTGGGGGGACACTGAGGGGACACTGGGGGGGTCCCATGGTGCCACCCCCGTGTGTCGCCTCCCCCCAGCATCAACGTCACCTTCTGCCTCAACGCCTCGGGACGTCACCTGCCCGGACCCATCGGTGAGGGGGACACGGGGACACCGGGGGGACACCGGGGGGACACCGGGAGGGGACACAGGACACCGGGGGGGACACCGGGAGGGGACACGGGGACACCGGGAGGGGACACAGGACACCGGGGGGACACCGGGGGGACACCGGGAGGGGACACGGGGACACCGGGGGGACACGGGGACACCGGGGGAGGGACATGGGGACACCGGGGGAGGGACATGGGGACACCGGGGGGACACGGGGACACCTGGGGGGACACCGGGAGGGGACACAGGACACCGGGGGGACACAGGGACACCGGGGAAGGGACATGGGGACACCGGGGGGACATGGGGACACCGGGGGGGACACCGGGAGGGGACACAGGACACCGGGGGGACACGGTGACACCGGGAGCGGACACAGGACAGCGGGGGAGGGACACGGGGACATCGGGAGGGGACAATGGAGGGGGACACATGGGGACACTCCCGGGGGAGGGTGGGAGGGTGTCAGAGCAGCCGCGGGGACAGGACGGGGACAGGACGGGGACACACGGGGGCAGGATGGGGACACACGGGGGCAGGACGGGGACACACGGGGACACACGGGGACACACGGGGACAGGACGGGGACATACGGGGGCAGGACGGGGACACACGGGGACAGGACGGGGACATACGGGGGCAGGACGGGGACACACGGGGACAGGACGGGGACACACGGGGGCAGGATGGGGACACACGGGGGCAGGATGGGGACACACGGGGGCAGGACGGGGACACACGGGGACAGGACGGGGACACACGGGGGCTGTCCCTGAGGTGTCCCCGCGGTGTCCCCGCGGTGTCCCCGCGTGTCCCCAGGGCTGGCGCTGGAGCTGAGCGTGGACGGGGCCAGGCCGGGGGGGGCGCGGCGCGCGCTCTTCCTGGGGACCCCCCCCTCCCCCAGCCGGAACCTGTCCCTGGAGGTCCCCAACGGGGGGACCCCGCGCTGCCGCACCCTGAGAGTGTTCCTCAGGGTAAGGGGGACCCCCAAACACCCGAAAAACACCCAAAACACCCCAAAAAACACCCCGAAACGGCCCCAAAACACCCGAAAAACACCAAAAACACCCCAAAAAACACCCCGAAACGGCCCCCAAAACACCCTGAAAAACCCCAGAACAGCCCCGGGACCCCAAAACGGCCCCAGAACACCCGAAAAACACCAAAAACACCCCGAGAAACACCCCGAACAGCCCCAAAACACCCCCAAAACCACCCCGAAACGGCCCCAAAACACCCGAAAAACACCCTGAAAAACACCCCGAACAGACCCAAAACACCCAAAAAACCCGAAAAACACCCTGAAAAACCCCAGAACAGCCCCGGGACCCCAAAACAGACCAAAACCACCCGAAAAACACCCGAAAAACACCCAAAACCGACCCGAAACCGACCCCGAGAAACCCCAAAACACCCCCGGGTCATCCCTGTCACCCTCCGGTGCCAGCCGTGTCACCTCCCGTGTCCCCTTCATGTCCCCAGAACGAGTCCGAGTTCCGGGACAAGCTGTCACCCCTCGGTGTCCCCGGTGCCAGCTGTGTCCCCATGTCCCCCCCGTGTCCCCTTCATGTCCCCAGAACGAGTCCGAGTTCCGGGACAAGCTGTCACCCCTCGGTGTCACCCCCCGGTGCCAGCCGTGTCACCTCCCGTGTCCCCTCCGTGTCCCCAGAACGAGTCCGAGTTCCGGGACAAGCTGTCGCCCCCCGGTGTCACCCCTCGGTGTCACCCCTCGGTGCCAGCCGTGTCCCCATGTCCCCCCCCGTGTCCCCCCCGTGTCCCCAGAACGAGTCCGAGTTCCGGGACAAGCTGTCACCCCCCGGTGTCACCCCTCGGTGCCAGCCGTGTCCCCATGTCCCCCCCGTGTCCCCAGAACGAGTCCGAGTTCCGGGACAAGCTGTCGCCCATCCCGGTGTCGCTGAGCCTGGCCCTGGACCCGGCCGTGTCCCCTCCCCCGCCGGGGCTGTCCCCGCTGCTGTCCCCGGCCACGCGCACGCGCCTGGAGGCCAAGGTAGCCCGTGTCACCTGTGTCACCTGTGTGTCACCTCCTGTGTCACCTGTGTCACCTGTGTCACCTGTGTGTCACCTGTGTCACCTGTGTGTCACCTCCTGTGTCACCTGTGTCACCTCCTGTGTCACCTGTGTCACCTGTGTCACCTCTGTGTCACCTGTGTCACCTGTGTCACCTGTGTCACCTGTGTGTCACCTGTGTCACCTGTGTCACCTGTGTCACCTGTGTGTCACCTGTGTCACCTGTGTCACCTCTGTGTCACCTGTGTCACCTGTGTGTCACCTGTGTGTCACCTGTGTCACCTGTGTCACCTGTGTGTCACCTCCTGTGTCACCTGTGTCACCTCTGTGTCACCTGTGTCACCTGTGTGTCACCTGTGTGTCCTTGTGTGTCACCTCCTGTGTCACCTGTGTCACCTTCTGTGTCACCTGTGTGTCCTTGTGTGTCACCCCCTTGTCCCTCCCGTGTCCCTTGGATCACCTCTGTGTCCCCAATGTCCCCATGTCCCCATGTATGTCTGCACTGTCCCCATGTCCCCGTTGTCCCCGTGTCCCCACTGTCCCCACGGCTGTCCCCACTGTCCCCACTGTCCCCAAGGCTGTCCCCACTGTCCCCACTGTCCCCACTGTCCCCAGGCTCACATCCAGCTGGACTGTGGTGAGGACAATGTCTGCGTGCCCGACCTGCAGCTCGAGGCCACCGCGTAAGGGGACACCGGGGGACACCGGGGGACACCGGGGGACACCGGGGGACACCGGGGGGGGGGGCGGGGGTCCCAGGGGTGGCCCTGGGAATGTCACCGCACTGTCCCCAACCCCAGGGACCGCCGGGCCGTGTCCCGGGGCGGGTTCAGGGATGTCCCCGGGATGTCCCCGGGATGTCCCCGGGATGTCCCCACGCTGTCCCCGCGATGTCACCGTGCTGTCCCCCGCAGGGACCGGCGGGCCGTGTTCCGGGGCGGGTTCAGGGGTGTCCCCGGGATGTCCCCGGGATGTCCCCGGGATGTCCCCACGCTGTCCCCGCGATGTCACCCCCTGTCCCCGCAGGGACCGGCGGGCCGTGTTCTGGGGGGGGTTCGGGGGGGTTCAGGGGTGTCCCTGGGTGGCTCTGGGGGGGTTCAAGGGTGTCCCCGGGATGTCCCCGGGATGTCCCCACGATGTCACCCCCTGTCCCCGCAGGGACCGGCGGGCCGTGTTCTGGGGGGGGTTCGGGGGGGTTCAAGGGTGTCCCCGGGATGTCCCCGGGCTGTCCCCGCGGTGTCACCCCCTGTCCCCGCAGGGACCGGCGGGCCGTGTTCCCGGAGGGGTTCGGGGGGGGCTCAGAGGTGTCCCCGGGATGTCCCCGGGATGTTCCCGGGATGTCCTCACGCTGTCCCCCGGGCTGTCCCCACGCTGTCCCCGCGATGTCACCGTGCTGTCCCCGCAGGGACCGGCGGGCCGTGTTCCGGGGCGGGTTCAGGGGTGTCCCCGAGATGTCCCCGGGATGTCCCCGCGATGTCACCTCCTGTCCCCCGCAGGGACCGGCGGGCCGTGTTCCTGGGGGACAGGAACAGTCTGAACCTGACGTTCCACGCGCGGAATTTGGGCGAGGGGGGGGGCGTACGAGGCCGAGCTGCACGTGCGGCCCCCCCCGAGCGCGCTCTACTCGGGGGTGCTGCGGCCGCACGGGGTGAGGGGCACCCCCAATTGGGGAGGGGGCACGGGGGGGGCACCCCCAATTGGGGAGGGGGCTTTGGGGGTCCGGGGGGGCACCCCCAATTGGGGAGGGGGCTTTGGGGGTCCGGGGGGGGCACTTAGGGCACTCGTCCGGGGACGAGGAGCAAAATTTGGGGGTCAGGGGGGGCACTTAGGATGTGGGGAGGGGGCCACAGGTATTGGGGGAGGGGGTTTTGGGAGGGGTTTGGGGGTCCGGGAAAGGGAACTCAGGGCATGGGGAGGGGGTTTGGGGGTCTTGGGGGGCACCCCTGGAATGGGGAGGGGGCGCACAGCTATTGTGGGAGGGGGTTATGGGGAGGGGGGGGGAACCCCAAACGTGACCTGGGGGGTGCCGGGTTTGGGGGAGGGGGCGCACGGTGGGGTGGGGGGGGGAGGGGTGAATTGGGGTCACCCGCCGCCCCCTCCCCGTTAATTCCTCTCCGCGCCCCCCTCCCCAGAATTTCTCGGCGCTGAGCTGCGAGCTGGGGGGGGGGCAACGCCTCGAGCCCCCTCGTCTGCGACCTGGGCAACCCCATGAAGGCGGGGGCCAGCGTGAGTGGGGAGGGGGCTTTGGGGGGGCTGGGGGGGCCCGGTGGGACCCCCCCCCCCACCCCCCTCACCCCCCCCCCAACCGTGTCCCCGCAGATTTGGGGGGGGCTGCGCTTCACCCTCCCCCACCTGAGCGACGGCAGCAGCAGCGTCCGCTTCGAGCTGCAGATCCGCAGGTGGGCGGGGGGCTGCGACCCCCGGGGGGGCTCTGGGGGGGGCTGCGACCCCCGGGGGGGCGGGACTCCCGGGGGGGGACTGGGGGGGGGCTGGGGGGGGCTGCGACCCCCGGGGGGGGACTGGGGGGGGCTGGGGGGGGCTGGGACCCCCGGGATGGGGTTTGGGGGGGGCTGCGACCCCCGGTTTGGGGCTTGAGGGGGGGGTTTGGGACCCCCGGCATGGGGTTTGGGGGGGTCTGGGACCCCCG
The DNA here is from genome assembly GCA_038429875.1 of Poecile montanus. NCBI lineage: Eukaryota > Metazoa > Chordata > Aves > Passeriformes > Paridae > Poecile > Poecile montanus. Next base: position 49,596 of record CM076531.1, read on the forward strand.
GCGGGGGACTGGGGGGGGGCTGCGACCCCCGGGATGGGGCTTGAGGGGGGAGCTGGGACCCCCGGTTTGGGGTTTGGGGGGGCCTGCGACCCCCGGGGGGGCGGGACCCCCGGGATGGGGCTTGGGGGGGGGGTTTGGGACCCTCATTTTGGGGTTTGGGGGGGTCTGAGACCTCTGGTTTGGGGCTTGGGGGGGGCTGCGACCCCCGAGGGGGGATTGGGGGGGGCTGGGACCCCTGGGGGGGGTCCCTAAGATGGGTGGGGGTCCCGGGGATGTCCCCAAGGGGGGTTGGGGGTCCCCAGAGGGGTCTCAGGGTGGGGGTCCCGCCGGGCTTTGGGGCGGTGTCACCTCTGGGGTGTCCCCAAGGGCAGGGGGGTCTCGGGGGGGTCTCGGGGGGTTCTGGGGGGGTCCCGGGGGGTTCTGGGGGTCCCGGGGGGGGTCCCGGAGTGACGCCCCCGCCCCCCCGCAGCAAGAACGCCAACAACTCGCAGAGCCCCGTGGTGGGGGTGGCGCTGGCAGTGAGAGCGGCCACCAGAGTGTCCGTGCTGGGGTCAGTGAGGGACACACGGGGGACACACTGGGGACACTGGGGACACCGGGGGGGACACACTGGGGACACCGGGGGGGACACTGGGGACACGGCAGGGGACACAGGGGGACATGGGGGACACATGGGGAACACACTGGGGACACGGGGGACACTGGGGGGACACACTGGGGACACGGAGGGGACACGGGGGACACACAACATGAGGGACACCCTGGGGACACCGGGGGGACACGGGGGGACACGGAGGGGACACAGGGGACACACAGGGGACACCCGGGGGACACACTGGGGGACATGGAGGGGACACACGGGACACACAGGGGACACGGGGGACATGGGGGACACACTGGGGACATGGAGGGGACATCCAGGGGATGGCCAGGGGACACACAGGGGACAGAGGGGACACTGAGGGGACACAGAGAGGACATCCAGGGGATGGCCAGGGGACACACAGGGGACCTGAGACCCTCTGAGTGTCCCCCCCTTGTCCACCGGGGGACAGGGAGGGGACACAGAGGACACACAGGGACACCCAGGGGACACCCAGGGGACACAGGGACACCCAGGGGACACAGGGGACACACTGGGGACACACTGGGGACACAGGGGACACTGACGGTGCTGTCCCCCCCCGGTGTCCCCTCAGGGTGTCCCGGCCCGACGTTGTCACCGTCCCCGAAGGGGGGTGGGGACCCGACCCCCCCCAGCGGCTGCAGGACCTGGGGCCACCCGTGGAGCACGTCTATGAGGTGGGGACACCGTGGGGACACTGTCACCTGTCCTGGGTCATTGTCACCTGTCCTGGGTCACTGTCACCTGTCCTGGGTCATTGTCACCACCCTGGGTCATTGTCACCACCCCCGGGTCACTGTCACCTGTCCTGGGTCATTGTCACCTGTCCTGGGTCACTGTCACCTGTCCTGGGTCATTGTCACCACCCTGGGTCATTGTCACCTGTCCTGGGTCACTGTCACCTCCCTGGGTCACTGTCACCTGCCCTGGGTCATTGTCACCTGTCCTGGGTCACTGTCACCTCCCTGGGTCATTGTCACCTGTACTGGGTCACTGTCACCTCCCTGGGTCATTGTCACCTGTACTGGGTCACTGTCACCTGCCCTGGGTCATTGTCACCTGTACTGGGTCACTGTCACCTCCCTGGGTCATTGTCACCTGTACTGGGTCACTGTCACCTCCATGGGTCACTGTCACCTGTCCTGGGTCATTGTCACCACCCCTGGGTCACTGTCACCTGTCCTGGGTCACTGTCACCTCCCTGGGTCACTGTCACCTGTCCTGGGTCATTGTCACCACCCTGGGTCATTGTCACCACCCCCGGGTCACTGTCACCTGTCCTGGGTCATTGTCACCTGTCCTGGGTCACTGTCACCTGTCCTGGGTCATTGTCACCACCCTGGGTCATTGTCACCACCCCCGGGTCACTGTCACCTCTCTGGGTCACTGTCACCTGTCCTGGGTCACTGTCACCACCCTGGGTCACTGTCACCAATCGGGTCCCCATGTCCCCACCCCGGTGTCCCCATGTCCCCACCCCAGGTCCCCATGTCCCCAGCCCCGGGCAGTGTCCCCATGTCCCCACCCCAGGTCCCCATGTCCCCACCCCGGTGTCCCCATGTCCCCACCCCGGGCAGTGTCCCCATCCCGACCCCCGGGGGTGTCCCCAGGCTGACCCCGTGTCCCCCGGGGCTGTCCCCGTGTCCCCCCCGTGTCCCCAGGTGGTGAACGAGGGTCCCGGTGCCATCGCCCAGGGCACGCTGGAGCTCAGCTGTCCCCTGGGCCACCGCGGCCACCCCCTGCTCTACGTCACCGGCCACACCGGGATGGAAAACTGCACGGCCAGCCACGGCCTGGACCCGCTGCGACTGGCGGTACTGGGGACACTGGGGGGACATTGGGGACATTGGGGACACTGCAGGGACATTGGGGACACTGGGGACACTGGGGACATTGGGGGGATTGGGGACACTGGGGACACTGGGGGGATTGGGGACATTGGGGACATTGGGGACATTGGGGACACTGGGGACACTGGGGGGATTGGGGACACTGGGGACACTGGGGACACTGGGGGGACATTGGGGGGATTGGGACACTGGGGACACTGGGGACACTGGGGACACTGGGGGGATTGGGGACACTGGGGACACTGGGGGGACATTGGGGACACTGGGGACACTGGGGACACTGGGGGGACACTGGGGACAGTGGGGACACTGGGGACACTGGGGACACTGGGGGGACATTGGGGACATTGGGGGGATTGGGGACATTGGGGACACTGGGGACATTTGGGACACTGGGGACACTGGGGACAGTGGGGACATTGGGAGGATTGGGGACAATGGGGACAATGGGGACATTGGGTGGCACTGGGAGGTGCTGGTGGTGGCCGTGGGTGGCCAGCGTGGGGCTGTCCCCATTGCTGTCCCCATGTCCCCATCGCTGTCCCCGTGTCCCCATCGCTGTCCCCATGTCCCCATTGCTGTCCCCATGTCCCCATCGCTGTCCCCGTGTCCCCATCGCTGTCCCCATGTCCCCATCGCTGTCCCCGTGTCCCCATCGCTGTCCCCATGTCCCCATCGCTGTCCCCATGTCCCCATCACTGTCCCCATGTCCCCATGTCCCCATCGCTGTCCCCGTGTCCCCATCGCTGTCCCCGTGTCCCCATTGCTGTCCCCATGTCCCCATCACTGTCCCCATGTCCCCAACAGGAGCGGGAGCAGAGCCTCGGGCCCCACGTCCGGCAGCGCCGGGAGCCGGGGGACACAGGGGACACAGGGGACACCCTGGTGAGTGTCCCTTGTCCCCAACACCCCTGGGACTGTCCCCTTGTCCCTGAGACCCCTGGGACTGTCCCCTTGTCCCCAACACCCCTGGGACTGTCCCTTTGTCCCTGAGACCCCTGGGACTGTCCCCTTGTCCCCAACACCCCTGGGACTGTCCCTTTGTCCCTGAGACCCCTGGGACTGTCCCGCCACTGTCCCCAAGGCGGGAGCACTGCGGTGACACCAGGGGGTGACCAGGGGTGACCCAAGGGTGACCCTGGGTGACCCTGGGTGACACTGGGTGACCCTGGGTGGCCCTGGGGTGACAGGGCTGTCCCGAGGGTGACCCTGGGTGACCCTGGGTGACCCTGGGTGACACTGGGTGACACTGGGTGACACTGGGTGGCCCTGGGGTGACAGGGCTGTCCCGAGTCCGAGTGTTTCCGGCTGAGCTGTCCCTCGGGGGGGCTGGAGCGGCAGCAGCGCGTCACCCTGCGCGTCACCTTCCACCTGCGGACCCCCCCCCCTGCGCCAGGTGAGACCCCAGAACCCCCCGGGACCCCCCTGGGACCCCCCCGGGACCCCCAAAACCCCCCGGGACCCCCCCGGGACCCCAAAACTCCCCGGGACCCCTCGGGACCCCTCGGGATCCCCTGGAATTCCCCAGGAGTGGCCCTGTGGGTGTCCCCTGTGTGTCCCCCGTGTCCCTGGTGGCACTAAGGGGATGTCCCTGTGTCCCCGTGTCCCCGACACGCTGTCCCCACGTGTCCCCCGTGTCCCCGTGTCACTGACACTGTGTCACCCCGTGTCCCCGTGTCGCAGCGGGAGGAGGGGACGCTGTCCCTGCGCTGTGACGCCGAGTTCCGCGTGCTGAGGCTCCCGTACCGCGTGCGACCCGAGAGCCACCCGCGCCACCGGCTGCAGGTGACACCGGGGACAGCGGGGACAGCGGGGGGGACAGCGGGGACAGCGGGGACAGCGGGGACAGCGGGGACAACGGGGACAGCGGGGACAGCGGGGACAGCGGGGAGGGACACGAGGCTGTTTGGGGTGACACTGAAGGTGACACTGAACTCTGGAGTGGCAGGAGGTGACAGCGCCCGAGGCAGGCAGGGCGGTCCTGCTGTGGGTGGCACTGGTGACACTGTGGGTGACACTGTGGGTGACACTGTGGGTGACACTGGGTGGCACTGGTGACACTGTGGGTGACACTGTGGGTGACACTGTGGGTGGCACTGGTGACCCTGTCCCTGTCCCCAGGTGGTGACAGCGCTGTCCTGGTCGCGGCCGGAGGTGGCCGGGGGGGTCCCGGTGTGGGTGGTGGCACTGTGGGTGACACTGTGGGTGACACTGGGTGACACTGGTGACACTGTGGGTGACACTGGGTGACACTGGTGGCACTGTGGGTGACACTGTGGGTGACACAGGTGACACCGGTGACAATGTCCCTGTCCCCAGGTGGTGACAGCGCTGTCCTGGTCGCGGCCGGAGGTGGCCGGGGGGGGTCCCGGTGTGGGTGGTGGTCCTGGCCGTGCTCCTGGGGCTGCTCCTGCTCGGCCTCCTCTGCTACGGCCTCTACAAGGTGGGGCTGGGGGGGCTGGGGGGGCTTGGGGGGCACTGGGGGGACACTGGGGGGGCACAAGGGGTAACTGGGGGGACACTGGGGGGACACTGGGGGGACACTGGGGGTAACTGGGGGACATTGGAGGTAACTGGGGGGCACTGGGGGGGCACTGCGGGGACACTGGGGACACTGGGGGACACTGGGGGCACTGGGGGGGACACTGGGGGGACACTGGGGGACACTGGGGGGACACTGGGGGGACACTGGGGGACACTGGGGACACTGGGGGACACTGGGGGACACTGGGGGACACTGGGGGGACACTGGGGGACACTGGGGTAACTGGGGGGCACTGGGGACTCTGCTATGGCCTCTACAAGGGAGGCCTGGGGGGTCCCGGGGACATTTGGGGACATTTGGGGACAGCTGGGGGAGGGCACAGGGACATGGGGTGGTGGCACTGAGGGGGGGGGGGTCTCGGGGGGGTTCTGGGGGTCCCCCTGACCCCCTGACCCCCCCCCGTCCCCCCCCCCCAGCTGGGATTCTTCAAGCGCTCGGGGCCCTACGGCACCGCCATGGAGAAGGCGCAGCTGAAACCCCAGGCGGCCTCCGAGGCCTGAGGGGACCCGCGGTGACAGGGACACCCTGAGGTGACACCCTGAGGTGACAGGGACACCCTGAGGTGACAGGGACACCCTGAGGTGACACCCTGAGGTGACAGGGACACCCTGAGGTGACAGGGACACCCCACGGTGACGGGGACACCCTGAGGTGACAGGGACACCCTGAGGTGACACCCTGAGGTGACAGGGACACCCTGAGGTGACAGGGACACCCCGAGGTGACGGGGACACCCCACGGTGACAGGGACACCCTGAGGTGACAGGGACACCCTGAGGTGACAGGGACACCCCGAGGTGACGGGGACACCCTGAGGTGACAGGGACACCCCGAGGTGACAGGGACACCCTGAGGTGACAGGGACACCCTGAGGTGACGGGGACACCCTGAGGTGACGGGGACACCCCGAGGTGACGGGGACATCCCAAGGCTTGGGGACACCCCACAGCCTGGGGACACCCACAAGGACAGTGTCACCTGCATGGCCGGGGGTGTCCCCAGTGTCACCTGCACAGCCAGGGATGTCCCCAATGTCACCTGCATGACCAGGGGTGTCCCCAGTGTCACCTGCACAGCCAGGGGTGTCCCCAGTGTCACCTGCATGGCCGGGGGTGTCCCCACCGCTGGGGACCCCACACTGCCACCATCCCCTGCACCCGTGGTGTCACCTGCACGGCCAATGTCACCTGCATGGCCAATGTCACCTGCATGGCCAATGTCACCTGCATGGCCAGTGTCACCTGTATGGCCAGTGTCACCTGCATGGCCAATGTCACCTGCATGGCCAATGTCACCTGCATGGCCAATGTCACCTGCATGGCCAGTGTCACCTGCACGGCCAATGTCACCTGCATGGCCAGTGTCACCTGCATGGCCAATGTCACCTGCACAGCCAGTGTCACCTGCATGGCCAGTGTCACCTGTATGGCCAGTGTCACCTGCACGGCCAATGTCACCTGTATGGCCAATGTCACCTGCATGGCCAATGTCACCTGTATGGCCAATGTCACCTGCATGGCCAATGTCACCTGTATGGCCAATGTCACCTGCACAGCCAGTGTCACCTGTATGGCCAGTGTCACCTGCATGGCCAGTGTCACCTGCATGGCCAATGTCACCTGTATGGCCAATGTCACCCGCACCAGTGACATCCCCCACTCCACACCCACTCCGGACTGGGAATTACCAGGACAGCCACCACCGGGCTGGGGACATTGTCACCGGAACTGTCACCGGAACTGTCACCGGAACTGTCACCGGAACTGTCACCAGGCTGGGGACACTGTCACAGGAACTGTCACCAGGCTGGGGACACTGTCACAGGAACTGTCACCGGAACTGTCACCGGAACTGTCACCAGGCTGGGGACACTGTCACCGGAACTGTCACCGGAACTGTCACCGGAGCTGTCACCAGGCTGGGGACACTGTCACAGGAACTGTCACAGGAACTGTCACCAGAACTGTCACCGGAACTGTCACCGGAACTGTCACCAGGCTGGGGACACCATCACAGGAACTGTCACTGGAGCTGTCACTGGAACTGTCACCGGAGCTGTCACCAGCCTGGGGACACTGTCACAGGAACTGTCACCAGAACTGTCACCAGAACTGTCACCAGGCTGGGGACACTGTCACAGGAACTGTCACCAGATCTGTCACCAGAACTGTCACCAGGCTGGGGACACCATCACAGGAATTGTCACAGGAACTGTCACCAGAGCTGTCACCGGGCTGGGGACACTGTCACCGGAACTGTCACCGGAGCTGTCACCAGCCTGGGGAGCCACCAGGACGTGTCCCCACCTCACGGGAACCCCCGGCACAGCTGCCACCACCAGCTTGGGGACCCCAAACTGGGACAGGGAACACCCCAGGATGTGTCACCACCAGGAGCTGTCACCACCAGGAATTGTCACCACCGGGAATTGTCACCACCAGGAATTGTCACCACCTGGAGCTGTCACCACCAGGAATTGTCACCACCTGGGATTGTCACCACCGGGAATTGTCACCACCTGGGATTGTCACCACCGGGAGCTGTCACCACCTGGGATTGTCACCACCAGGAATTGTCACCACCAGGAATTGTCACCACCGGGAGCTGTCACCACCGGGAGCTGTCACCACCGCACTGGGAACCGCCGGCACATGGGGTGACACCGAGGTGGCACCAGCACGGACACCAGCAGGACACTACAGGGACACTGCAGGGACACTGGGCCACCACAGGGCCACCACAGGGCCACCACAGGGCCACCACAGGGCCACCAGGACACTGCAGGGCCACCAGGACACGGCCACACCGGTGGCCCCAGCGCTGTGACCTCACCCAGGACAGGACCTGGTGGCACCCGGTCCCGGTGTCACTCTGTCCCGGTGTCCCCCGGTGTCACCCGCGGTCCCCCGGTGTCACCGGCACTGTCCCCACCCCCGCCCCCGCCCCCACCTCACTTTGCACTGACCCCGAGTTTGGGGGGGGACACGCCTCGACCCCCCCCGTCCCTGGGTGTCCCCGGGTGTCCCCAGGGTGTCCCCAGGGTGTCCCTGGATGTCCCTGGGTGTCCCCGGGTGTCCCCAGGGTGTCCCCAGGGTGTCCCCAGGGTGTCCCCGGGTGTCCCCAGGGTGTCCCTGGGTGTCCCCAGGTGTCACGGGGGGTTTGCACTAAGGCGGGGGGTGCGGGGGGAGGGGCGGGGGGAGGGGCGGGGGGAGGGGCGGGGGGGAGGGGCGGCTTTGGTTTGTATTTAATTGGGGGGGGGGCGGCCGCGGGGCCCCCCCAATAAACGAGTCTGACCCAGAGGTGGCCCTGGGGACACGGGGACAGGGACGCGGGGACAGGGACACGGGGACACGGGGACAGACGGATGGATGGACACCGGGACAGACACAGGGACAGACACAGGGACATGGGGACAGACACGGGGACAGACACCGGGACACGGGGACAGACGGACACAGGGACAGACGGACGGACAGACACGGGGACAGATGGACGGACACGGGGACAGGGACATGGGGACAGACGGATGGACGGACACGGGGACAGATAGACAGACACCGGGACGCGGGGACAGACAGACACGGGGACAGAAGGACAGAGGGATACGGGAACAGGACAGACGGACGGACACGGGGACAGGTGGACACGGGACAGAAAAGACACAGGGACGCAGGGACAGAAAGACGCAGGGACAGGCGGACACAGGGACAGACGGACAGAAGGACAGACTGACACACGGACGGACAGACACGGGGACAGACGGACGGACGGACGGACAGACAGACATGGGGACAGAGGGACACGGGGACAGACGGACACACAGACACACGGACAGACAGACACGGGGACACACGGACACACAGACACACGGACAGACGGACACGGGGACAGACGGACACACGGACGGACGGACACACGGACGGACGGACGGACGGACACACGGACACACGGACACACGGACACATGGACACACGGACGGACGGACGGACGGACGGACACGGGTTCAGCCCCGCTCGCCGGGGCCGGTCACGGGCGGCTGCCCCCGCGCGCTCAATTACACCTCATTAGCAGCCGGGACGCGTCCGGGATCAATAATTAATCGATAGCTCATCAATAATTCATCGATAGCTCATCAATAATTCATCGATCCGTCATTGATCCCCCCCCACCCCCAAAAACACCACGGGGGGGGGGGGGGCAGCGCCATCGGCACCCGCAGAGACCCCCAAAAAATCCCCAAAATCCAGAGACCCCCCCCAAAAAATCCCCCCCAAAAAACCCCCAAAATCCAGAACCCCCCCCAAAAACCCCAAAATCCAGAGACCCCCCCCAAAAATCCCCAAAATCCAGAGACCCCCCCCAAAACCCCCCCCCAAAAAATCCCAAAATCCGGAGACCCTCCCCCCAAAAATCCCCAAAATCCAGAACCCCCCTCAAAAAATCCCCAAAATCCAGAGACCCGCCCCCAAAACCCCCCCCAAAAAATCCCCAAAATCCAGAGACCTCCCCCTCAAAAAATCCCCAAAATCCAGAAACCCCCCCCAAAAAATCCCCCCAAAAAATACCCAAAATCCAGAGACCCGCCCCCAAAACCCCCCCCAAAACCCAAAATCCAGAGACCCCCCCCCCCCAAAAACCCCCCGGGACCCCTCCCCACGGTCACGTGACCCAGCGGCTGAGGGGGGGGGGAGGGGTTTATTTTTGGGGGGGGGGGGTTTCCATCGCCCCCACGCGGGTCCCGAATTGGGGAGGGGGGAGGGGCGAATAAATGAGGAGGGGGCACCCACGGGAAGGGGGAGGGGCACCCACGAGGGGGAGGGGCATCCACGGAGGGGGGAGGGGCACCCACGAGGGGGAGGGGCACCCACGGAGGGGGGAGGGGCACCCACGGGGGGGTGGGGGAGGGGTCCCCGCCAGTGTCTCCCCCCCCCCCCCCCCCGCAATTCCCACGCTCCGAGGGTGGGGCCGCCCCTCCCCCCCCGCCCCCGCGCGTGTCGCGACACGTGCGCGACACCGCCCGCCGCGCACGCGCACTGGGGGTGGGGAGGGGAGGGGGGGGGAGGGGACGCGCGTGGGGAGGGGGAGGGGAGGGGGACACGCGGGGGGGGGGGAGGGGGACACGGGTGGGGGGGGGACACACGGGGGGGGGGTGGGGGAGGGGAGGGGAGGGGGCTCCGTCACCGCGGGGAGGGGACACGGAGGTGGCGGAGGGGGAGGGGGAGGACACGCGTGGGGAGGCTCCGCCCATCCCCCCCCCCCAATAAAGCCGCCCCCTCCCCTCCCCCCCCCCGTGCCCCAGTTCCGAGCGGCGCCATTGGCTGAGCCCGCCCGGGGGGGGGGACACACCGGGGGGGGGGGAACGCAGGGACAGCCCCACCGGGGCCACCGCCACCGCCACCGGGGCCGGGGGGGCCCCGCAGGTACCCGCGACCCCCCCGCGACCCCTCCCCGTCCCACCGGGACCCCGCGGGGGGGGTTTGGGGGAACCCCCCCCCCACCAATGCTGCGGAGCGGAGACCCCCGGGAGGGGGGGGAGGGCTCTGAGGGGGGTTTGGGGGGTCCGGGGGGGTCTCGGGGGGTCCCGGGGGGGTCCCGGGGGGGTCCCGGGGGGGTCCCGGTGTCGCGCAGGTCACTCAGAGCCGCCCCCCCCCCCCCAAATCCCCGCGCGATGGAGCCGGGACCGCAGCGGGGGGGATTTGGGGAGGGGGCCGGGGGTACCCCGGGGGTGGCCGGGGGGGGGTCCCGGGGGTCGCGGCTCTCCCGTGACCCCCCCCCCGGGCCGGCAGGGCGATGCTCCGGGCCCCGGGGCCGCTGGGGCCGCCCCCCGGCCGCCTCCTCCTGCCCGACCCCGCCGCCGCCGCCGCCGCGCTCCGGCTGCTGCCGCCGCTGCCCGGGGTGAGCGGAGCGGGGAACCGGGGGGCCCGGGGGGAACCGGGGGGACTGGGGGGGATCCCGAGATCCCGGGGGGTTCGGGGGTTCCGGTACCGGCGGTTTTGGGGTCTCGGTACCGGCGGTTCGGAGCTCGCGGTGCGGCCGCCGCTGCCCGGGGTGAGCGGAGGGGGGTCCCGGGGGGGGAACCGGGGGGGGGCCGGAAGGGATTCGGGGGGTCCGGAGATCGTGTGGGGCTTCGGGGGTCCCGGTACCGGCGCTTTTGGGGTCTCGGTACCGGCGCTTTTGGGGTCCCGGTACCGGCGATTCGGAGCTCGCGGTGCGGCCGCCGCTGCTCCGGGATGAGCGGGCCGGGGGTCCCGGGGGGAACCGGGGGGGCTGGAGGGGCTGGAGGGGATTCGGGGGGGGTCCCGAGATCCGGGGGGGTTCGGGGGTCTCGGTACCGGCGGTGCGAGGGTCCCGGTACCGGCGGTTTTGGGGTCCCGGTACCGGCGGTTCGGAGCTCGCGGTGCGGCCGCCGCTGCCCCGGGATGAGCGGGCCGGGGGTTCCGGGGGGGGAACCGGGGATTGGGGGGGTCCGGAGATCGTGGGGGGTTCGGGGGTCTCGGTACCGGCGGTTTGGGGGTCCCGGTACCGGCGGTTTTGGGGTCCCGGTACCGGCGGTTCGGGGGTCCCGGTACCGGCGGTTCGGGGGTCCCGGTACCGGCGGTTTTGGGGTCCCGGTACCGGCGGTTCGGGGGTCTCGGTACCGGCGGTTTGGGGGGTCCCGGTACCGGCGGTTCGGGGGTCCCGGTCCCGGCGGTTTTGGGGTCCCGGTTACCGGCGGTTCGGGGCTCGCGGGGCTGAGCCGGGCCGGGGGTTCGGGGGCGGCTCCGGGAGGTTCGGGGGGGGTCCCGGTACCGGCGGGTTCGGCCCGGGGGGGTCCCGGGGGGGTTCGGCGGTTTCGCTCCGGCGGCCGCGAGGGGCGCGCGGGGTCCCGGGGGGGCGGGGCGGCCCCGCCCCCTCCCGGCCGCCGTACCGGGACCCCCCCCGTTCCCCCCCCCCTCCCCCACCTCCGCTCGGGAACCCCGGGACCCCCCCAAAACCCCCCGGGACCCCCCCAGAACCCCCCGGGACCCCCCCAAAACCCCCCGGACCCCCGGAACCGCCGCGGGATAACGGGAGGGGCCTGGGGAACCCCGGGACCCCCCCGGGACCCCCCGGGACCCCCCCGGGACCCCCCCGGGACCCCCGCCAGGGCTCGGCGGGATCCGGAACCCCCGAATTCCTCCCGGGATCCCCAAAACCGCTCGGGGGGGAGAACCCCGGGACCCCCAAAACCTTTCCGGGGGGGCATCCCGGGACCCCCCAAATGTCCCCCCCGGGGCGGGGGCGGTCCCGGTCCCTCCCGGTCCCTCCCGGTCCCCTCCCGGTCCCTCCCGGTCCCCCGGGGCTGGGCAGGGAGGGATTCCTGAGGCGCTACGGAACCGGGCGGGGGCGGCGGGGGGGACCTGGAGCCCCCCCAGAATCGGGGGGGGGGATTTTGGGGGGAGGAATTTGGGGGGGCTGAACCCCCCCCGGTGCCCAAAGGGGGTCCTGGGGGGGGATTTTGGGTTTTGGGGGGGATTTTTGGGTGTTGGAGAGGTATTTTCGGGTTTTGGAGGGGATTTCGGGTTTTTGGGGGGTATTTTTGGGTTTTTGGGGTTATTTTGGGGCTCTGAACCCCCTCGTGCCCCCCCCAGATGGAGCCGGTGCCCAAGGGGGTCCTGGGGGGGTCTTGGGGCGGGATTTTGGGTTTTGGGGGGGGGTTTTGGGTTTTGGAGAGGTATTTTCGGGTTTGGAGGATATTTCGGGTTTTGGAGGGTATTTCGGGGTTTTTGGGGGGTATTTTTGGGTTTTTGGGGGTGTTTTGGGGTTATTTTGGGGTATTTTGGGGTTATTTTGGGGCTCTGACGCCCCCCGTGCCCCCCCAGATGGAGCCGGTGCCCAAGGGGGTCCTGGGGGCTCTGGCCAAGCCCCGGCGCCCGGTGATCGCCTGCAGCGTCTGCCAGATCCGCTTCAACTCGGAGGTGAGACCCCCGGGACCCCCCCGGGACCCCCAAAAACCCGGACAGACCCCCGGGACCCCCCCGGGACCCCCAAAAACCCGGGACAGACCCCCGGGACCCCCAAAAACCCGGGACAGACCCCCGGGATCCCCAAAAACCCGGGACAGACCCCCGGGACCCCCCCGGGACCCCCAAAAACCCGGGACAGACCCCCGGGAACCCCCGGGACCCCCAAAAACCCGGGACAGACCCCCGGGATCCCCAAAAACCCGGGACAGACCCCCGGGAACCCCCCGGGACCCCCCCGGGACCCCCATCCTGAGCATCCTGGGGATTTGGGGTGTCCCCAAGGGGTGACTCGGGGTCTGGAGGGGGTGACAGTGTCCCGGGGGGGTGACAGTGCCCTGCGGGGTGTCCCGGTGTCCTGGGGGGGGTGACCCGGTGTCCCTTGGGGGGTGACCCGGTGTCCCCGGGGGGGTGGCAGTGTCCCCGGGGTGGTGGCAGTGTCCTGGGGGGGTGTCCCGGTGTCCCCAGGGAGGTGACAGTGTCCGGGGGGGGTGACCCGGTGTCCCCCGGGTGTCCCCCGGGGTGGTGGCAGTGTCGCGGGTGTGTCCCGGTGTCCCGGGGGGGTGTCCCGGGGGCTGGGACAGTGTCCGCGGGTGTCCCCCGGGGTGGTGGCAGTGTCCTGGGGGGGTGACCCGGTGTCCCCAGGGAGGTGACAGTGTCCGGGGGGGGGTGACCCGGTGTCCCCCGGGTGTCCCCCGGGGTGGTGGCAGTGTCCTGGGGGGGGTGACCCGGTGTCCCCCGGGTGTCCCCCGGGGTGGTGGCAGTGTCGCGGGTGTGTCCCGGTGTCCCGGGGGGGTGTCCCGGGGGCTGGGACAGTGTCCGCGGGTGTCCCCCGGGGTGGTGACAGTGTCCCTCGGGGGGTGACAGTCCCCCGGGGGGGGTGACCCGGTGTCCCCTCGGGGTGGTGGCAGTGTCCGCGGGTGTCCCCGGGGAGGTGACAGT
>CM076531.1:64539-238476 GCA_038429875.1 Poecile montanus
CAAACCCCAGCCCCAAAAAACCCCCCCCGCCCCAAAAAAACACCCCCAACCCCAAAAACAACCCCCCAGCCCAAAAAAACACCCCCAACCCCAAAAAACACCCCAGCCCCAAAAACAACCCCCCAGCCCCAAAAAAAAACCCCCCAGCCCCAAACCCCCCCGCCCCAAAAACAACCCCCCCAGCCCCAAAAAACCCCCCAGCCCCAAAAAACAAATCCTCTGCCCCCCCCAAAAAAAACCCGCCCCCCCAAAAAATCCCCCCGCCCCAAAACCCCCCCCAAAAAAAAACCCCCCGCCCCCCCAAAAACCCCCCGCTCCCCCAAAAAACCACTCCCGCACCCCAAAAAACCCCCCCCGCCCCCAAAAACCCCTCCCCCCCCAAAAAAAACACCCCCCCAAAAAAAACCCCAGCCCCAAAAAAAAAACCCAGCCCCCCCAAAACCCCCCCCAAAAAAACCCCCAGCCCCAAAAAAACCCCCCCCCAAAAAAAACCCGTCCCAATAAAACCCCCCCGCCCCCCCAAAAACCCCGCCCAAAAAAGCCCCCCGCCCCAAAAAAAACCCCCAGCCCCAAAAAGAAAACCCCCGGCCCCAAAAAGAAAACCCCCCCTGCCCCAAAAAACCCCCCCCGCCCCAAAAAAACCCCCCCCAGCACCCACCTCCTCCATCAGCCGCGCCCTCAGCACCTCCCCCAGGTCCAGCTTCATCCTGGGGGGGCAACGCCGCCAATTTGGGGAGGGGGCGTCGGGGGGGGTGGGAGGAGCCCCCTCCCCAGATTTTGGGGGGATGGGAGGAGCCCCCTCCCCAGATTTTGGGGGGGGGTGGGAGGAGCCCCCTCCCCAGACTTTGGGGGGGGGTGGGAGAAGCCCCCTCCCCAGATTTTGGGGGCGGTGGGTGGGAGCAGCCCCCTCCCCAGATTTTGGGGGGGGTGGGAGGAGCCCCCTCCCCAGATTTTGGGGTGGGGGGGAGGAGCCCCCTCCCCAGATTTTGGGGGTGGGTGAGATGAGCCCCCTCCCCAGGTTTCGGGGGGGGTGGGTGGGAGAAGCCCCCTCCCCAGATTTTGGGGGGGTGGGTGGGAGGAGCCCCCTCCCCAGATTTTGGGGGGGGTGGGAGCAGCCCCCTCCCCAGATTTTGGGGGGGGGGTGGGAGGAGCCCCCTCCCCAGATTTTAGGGGGGGTGGGTGGGAGAAGCCCCCTCCCCAGATTTTGGGGGGGGTTGGTGGGAGGAGCCCCCTCCCCAGATTTTGGGGGTGGATGGGAGCAGCCCCCTCCCCAGATTTTGGGGTGCGCCCCCTCCCCAGATTTTGGGGTGTGCGTTTTGGGGGTGGGAGAAGCCCCCTCCCCAGATTTTGGGGAGGGTGGGAGGAGCCCCCTCCCCAGATTTTGGGGGGGGATGGGTGGGAGCAGCCCCCTCCCCAGATTTTGGAGTGCGCCCCCTCCCCAGATTTGAGGGTGGATGGGAGAAGCCCCCTCCCCAGGTTTTGGGGTGCGCCCCCTCCCCTCCTCACCTGCCCAGGAAATCGTCCCTGTCCGGGTCCTTGTCAAACAGCTCCACCTCCAGCTCCTGCCCCGGCACCTCGTGCACCGCGAACTGGGGGGGCACGGGGGGGTCGGGGGGGGTCCCTGCACCCCTGGGGGGGCTCGGGGGGTCTCCGTTCCTCGGGGGGGGGCTCGGGTGGGGCTCTGTTCTCCTGGGGGGTCCCTGTCCCCCTGGGGGGGCTCGGGGGGGTCCCTGTACCCCTGGGGGGCTCGGGGGGGTCCCTGTACCCCTGGGGGGCTCGGGGGGGGTCCCTGTTCTCCTGCGGGGGTCGGGGGGGGTCTGTACCCCTGGGGGGTCGGGGGGTCTCTGTCCCCCTGCTCGGGGGGGTTCGGGGGGGTCCCTGTCCCCCTGCTCGGGAGGCTCGGGGGGGGGTCTCTGTTCTCCTGGGGGGTCCCTGTACCCCTGGGGGGCTCGGGGGGGGTCTCTGTTCTCCTGAGGGGTCGGGGGGGTCCCTGTACCCCTGGGGGGGGGCTCGGGGGGGTCCCTGTACCCCTGGGGGGGGTCGGGGGGGGGTCTGTACCCCTGCTCGGGGGGTCTCTGTTCTCCTGGGGGGCTCGGGGGGGTCCCCGTTCCTCGGGGGGTCTCTGTTCCTCGGGGGGGGCCTGGGGGGGTCCCTGTCCCCCTGCTCGGGGGGCTCGGGGGGGTCCCCTGTCGGCAGCGCCCCCCCTCCCTGCACCCCTCCCTCTCTCCCTCCCTCCCTCCCTCCATCTCTCCCTCCCTCCCTCCCTCTCTCGCCATCCCTCCCTCCCTGCAGCCTTCCGTCCCCCCTCGGCGTCCCCAGGTCTGTCCCCCCGGTGTCTCCCCGGTGTCCCCCCGGTGTCCCCCCGATGTCCCCCCGGGTGTCCCCGGTGTCCCCGCTCACCTCGTGCACCTCGTCCCACCGGGGGCAGAGGCTGCCGGGGATGACGCCGCTGGTCGCCGCCTGTGTCCCCCCGGTGCGTCCCCCCTGTGTCCCCGGTGTCCCCGCTGTCTCCCGTGTCCCCCCGGTGTCCCCGGTGTCCCCGGTGTCCCCCCTGTGTCCCCCGTGTCCCCGCTGTCCCCCGGTGTCCCCGGTGTCCCCGGTGTGTCCCCCCCGCTCACCTCGTGCACCTCGTCCCACCGGGGGCAGAGGCTGCCGGGGATGACGCCGCCACCCCGGTGTCCCCCCCCGCTGCCCCCCCCGCTGTCCCCGGTGTCCCCCCGGTGTCCCCCCGCTGTCCCCCCGGTGTCCCCGGTGTGTTCCCCCCGCTCACCTCGTGCACCTCGTCCCACCGTGGGCAGAGGCTGCCGGGGATGACGCCGCTGGTCGCCGCCTGTGTCCCCTGTGTCCCCCCCGGTGTGTCCCCCCGGTGTCCCCCCGGTGTCCCCCCGGGTGTCCCCGGTGTCCCCCGCTCACCTCGTGCACCTCGTCCCACCGGGGGCAGAGGCTGCCGGGGATGACGCCGCTGGTCGCCGCCTGTGTCCCCCCGGTGCGTCCCCCCTGTGTCCCCGGTGTCCCCGCTGTCTCCCGTGTCCCCCCGGTGTCCCCGGTGTCCCCGGTGTCCCCCCTGTGTCCCCCGTGTCCCCGCTGTCTCCCGTGTCCCCCCGGTGTCCCCGGTGTCCCCGGTGTCCCCGGTGTCCCCGCTCACCTCGTGCACCTCGTCCCACCGGGGGCAGAGGCTGCCGGGGATGACGCCGCTGGTCGCCGCCTGTGTCCCCTGTGTCCCCCCCGGTGTGTCCCCCCCGGTGTGTCCCCCCGGTGTCCCCCCGGTATCCCCCCCCGGTGTCCCCGGTGTGTCCCCCCCGCTCACCTCGTACACCTCGTCCCACCGCGGGCAGAGGCTGCCGGGGATGACGCCGCTGGTCGCCGCCTGTGTCCCCACCCGGAGCAGCGCGTAGGGGTCCGAGCGCCCCTCCAGGAGCCCCCCCAGGAACCGATCCTTGCAGCGCAGGGAGCGCGCACCCAGCAGGTGAACGCGCACCACGCCCTGGGGACACCGAGGCTCAGCGGGGACACCGGGACACCCGGGACGGGACACCGGGACACCCCGGGAGGGGACACCGGGACACCGGGACACCCCGGGACGGGACACCGGGACACCCGGGACAACCCCGGGATGGGACACCGGGACAGGGAGGGGACAGCGCGGGTCAGCGGGGACACCGGGACAACCCCGGGACGGGACACCGGGACACCCCCGGGACGGGACACCGGGACACCGGGACAACCCCGGGACGGGACACCGGGACACCCGGGACGGGACACCGGGACACCGGGACACCCGGGACGGGACACCGGGACACCGGGACAACCCCGGGAGGAGACACCGGGACAGGGAGGGGACAGCGCGGGTCAGCGGGGACACCGGGACACCCGGGACGGGACACCGGGACAACCCCGGGAGGGGACACCGGGACAGGGAGGGGACAGCGCGGGGTCAGCGGGGACACCGGGACACCCGGGACGGGACACCGGGACACCGGGACACCCCGGGACGGGACACCGGGACAACCCCGGGAGGGGACACCGGGACACCGGGACAACCCCGGGAGGGGACACCGGGACACCCCCGGGGAGGGGACACCGGGACAGGGAGGGGACACTGGGACACCCCCGGGAGGGGACACCGGGACACCCCGGGAGAGGACACCGCGAGTCAGCGGGAACACCGGGACACCCCCGGGACGGGACACCGGGACACCTCCGGGGAGGGGACACCGGGACACCCCGGGAGGGGACACCGCGAGTCAGCGGGAACACCGGGACACCCCCGGGACGGGACACCGGGACACCCCCGGGGAGGGGACACCGGACCTGGGACCCGCCAGACCGGGAGGGGACAGCGAGGGGGGAACACCGGGACCGGGAGGGGTCAGAGGGGAGGGGACACACCCGGGAGGGGACACCGGGACCGGGAGGGGACACCGGGACCGGGAGCAGACACCGGGACCGGGAG
Source organism: Poecile montanus (assembly GCA_038429875.1). Taxonomy (NCBI): domain Eukaryota; kingdom Metazoa; phylum Chordata; class Aves; order Passeriformes; family Paridae; genus Poecile; species Poecile montanus. The sequence continues at coordinate 68,993 of CM076531.1, forward strand.
GGGTCAGAAGGGAGGGGACACCGGACCTGGGAGCCGCCAGACCGGGAGGGGACAGTGGGGAGGGGACACCGGCCCCGGGAGGGGACACCGGGACCGGGAGGGATCAGCGGGGAGGGAACACCGGCCCCGGGATCCCCCACCCCAGCCCGGGAGGGGACACCGGGACCGGGAGGGGACACCGGGCCTGGGACCCGCCAGACCGGGAGGGGACACCGGGACCGGGATCACACCAGACCTGGAGGGGACACCGGGGGGTCAGAGGGGAGGGGACACACCCGGGAGGGGACACCGGCACCGGGAGGGGACACCGGGACAGGGAGGGGACACCGGGACCGGGAGGGGACATCGGCCCCGGGATCACACCACACCGGGAGGGGACACGGCTTCGGGAAGGGTCAGTGGGGATGGGACACCGGCCCGGGAAGGGACACCGGCCCGGGAAGGGACACCGGAACCGGGAGGGGACACCGGAACCGGGAAGGGACACCGGAACCGGGAGGGGACACCGGAACCGGGAGGGGACACCCCCAGGAGGGGACATCGGGACCGGGATCACCCCAGACCTGGAGGGGACACCGGGGGGCTCAGAGGGGAGGGGACACCGGGACCGGAAGGGGACACCGGGACCGGGAGGGGACACCGGACCCAGGACCCCGCCGCCAGACCGGGAGGGGACACCGGGCCTGGGACCATCCCAGACCGGGAAGGGACAGCGAGGGGGGGACACCGGCCCCGGGAGGGGACACCGGACCCGGGATCCCCCACCCCAGCCCGGGAGGGGACACCGGGACCAGGAGGGGACACCGGGACAGGGAGGGGACACCGGGACAGGGAGCAGACACCGGGACCGGGAGGGGACACCGGGACCGGGAGGGGACACCGGGATAGGGAGGGGACACCGGGACCGGGAGGGGACACCGGGACAGGGAGCAGACACCGGGACAGGGAGGGGACACCGGCCCCGGGAGGGGACACTGGGACAGGGAGGGGACACCGGCCCCGGGAGGGGACACAGCCCCGGGACCCCCGCAGGACCCCCGGAGAGGGCGGTGAAAGGGAGAAATGGAGGAGGGAGGCGGTGGAGGAAAAGGAGCGAGAAAAAAGGAGGGAAAAAGGGGAAAAAAGGGGAAAAAACGGGAAAAAAGGGGAAAATGAGGGGGAAAATGCGGAAAATGGGGACGGAGAAGGGAGAAGGGGAAGAGGAAAAGGAAGGGAAAAGAGGGGAAAATGAGGGGGAAAAGGGGAAAAGGAGGAAGAGAGGGAAGGAAGGAAGGAAAAAGAGAGGAAGAAGGGGAAAACGGGGACAGAAAAGAGCAGAAAACAAAATAAAAAGAGAGCGAAAAGTGGAAAAATCGGGGAAAAAAAAGGAGTGGAAAAAGAAGGGAAAAAAGAAACAAGGGGGAAAAGAAAGGGGGAAAAGGGGAAAATTAAGGGAAAAAGGAGAAAAGGAGGAAAAAAGGGAAGGAAGGAAGGAAAAAGAGGGGAAGAAAGGGAAAACGGGGACGGAAAAGAGCGGAAAACAAAATAAAAAGAGAGTGAAAACGGGAAAAATCGGGGGAAAAAAAGGAGAGGAAAAGGAAGGGAAAAAAGAAGAGAAACAAGGGGGAAAAGAAAGGGGGAAAAGGGGAAAATGAGGGGGAAAAGGGGAAAAGGAGGAAAAAAGGGAAGGAAGGAAAAAGAGGGGAAGAAAGGGGAAAACGGGGACGGAAAAGAGCAGAAAACAAAATAAAAAGAGAGCGAAAAGGGGAAAAATCGGGGTAAAAAAAGGAGAGGAAAAGGAAGGGAAAAAAGAAGAGAAACAAGGGGGAAAAGAAAGGGGGAAAAGGGGAAAATGAGGGGGAAAAGGGGAAAAGGAGGAAAAAAGGGAAGGAAGGAAGGAAAAAGAGGGGAAGAAAGGGAAAACGGGGACGGAAAAGAGCAGAAAACAAAATAAAAAGAGAGCGAAAAGGGGAAAAATCGGGGTAAAAAAAGGAGAGGAAAAGGAAGGGAAAAAAGAAGAGAAACAAGGGGGAAAAGAAAGGGGGAAAAGGGGAAAATGAGGGGGAAAAGGGGAAAAGGAGGAAAAAAGGGAAGGAAGGAAAAAGAGGGGAAGAAAGGGGAAAACGGGGACGGAAAAGAGCAGAAAACAAAATAAAAGAAAGCAAAAAAGGGAAAAATTGGGGAAAATAAAAGGAAGGATGGGGTTTGGCCGGGATCAGCCGGTTCCTTCCCCAAACCTGGGGGGTCCAGGCCAAAGAGGGGGGGTCGGGAGCCCCCCGGGACCCCCGGGCGGGCTCAGCCTTACCCTGGGGAGGGGCCAGCGGAGCTGAGCGGCCTCGGGCAGGTCGGGGATCAGCGGCACCAGGAGGCGATTGGGGAGCACCAGGTAGGAGGAGAGGGTGTCCATGATCATCGTGTCCGACATGGAGCTGGGGAGGGGCGGGGGGCGCTCAGAGAGACCCCCCAGGATCGGGGGGGGTCCCCAAATAAAGGGGAGGGGGTTACCTGAGGCCGGGGATGTCCAGCAGATTGGTCATTCCTGTCCAGTTGATGTCCAGGGTCTGCGGTGGGGTCAGAGGAGGGGAGGGGGAGACCCCCGGTGTGTTCTGGAGGGGGGGGGGCTGGGGTCTTTTTGGGGGTGGGGGGACCCCCGGTGTGTCCTAGGGGGGGAATTTGGGGTGGGGGGACATCCCCAGCGTGTCCTGGGGGGAAATTTGGGGTGGGGGGACACCCCCAGTGTGCCCTGGGGTGTTTTTTTGGGGTGGGGGGAGACCCCCGGTGTGTTCTGGGGGGGTAATTTGGGGTGGGGGGACATCCCCAGTGTGTCCTGGGGTGTTCTGGAGGGGGGGTCTGGGGTCTTTTTGGGGTGGGGGGACCCCCGGTGTGTCCTGGGAGAAAATTTGGGGTGGGGGGAGACCCCCAGTGTGTCTCGGGTTGTTTTTTGGGGTGGGGGGATATCCCCAGTGTATCCTGGGGGGGAAATTTGGGGAGGGGGGACACCCCTGGTGTGTCCTGGGGGGGATTTTGGGGTGGGGGGAGACCCCCGGTGTGTCCTGGGGGGGATTTTGTTCCTTTTTTGGGGTGGGGGGGGACCCCTGGATGTGTCCTGGGGGGGATTTTGGTCCTTTTTTGGGGTGGGTTTGACCCCCCACTGTGTCCTGGGGGGGTCCTGGGTCCTTTTTTTGGGGTGGAGGGGTCATTTTTTGGGGTGGGGGGACCCCTGGATGTGTCCTGGGGGGGTCCTGGGTCATTTTTTGGGGTGGATTTGACCCCCACTGTGTCCTGGGGGGGTCCAGGGTCCATTTTTTGGGGTGGGGGGGGACCCCTGTTGTGTCCTGGGGGGGTCCTGGGTCATTTTTTGGGGTGGGGGTCCCCCACTGTGTCCTGGGGGGGTCCTGGGTCATTTTTTGGGGTGGGTTTGACCCCCCACTGTGTCCTGGGGGGATTTTGGTCATTTTTTGGGGTGGGGGGGGGACCCCCACTGTGTCCTGGGGGGGTCCTGGGTCCTTTTTTGGGGTGGGTTTGACCCCCCACTGTGTCCTGGGGGGGTCCAGGGTCCTTTTTTGGGGTGGGGGGTCCCCCACTGTGTCCTGGGGGGGATTTCAATGTGGGTTATTTTTTTTTGGGGAGGGGTCCCCACTCACCGGGCGGCGGATGAAGAAGAGGCTGAGAGCCCCCACGATGGGCACATCCCCCAGGAGAGGTTCCAGAATGATCCGGAGCATCCCGTGGAGCTGGGGAGGGGGGAGATGAGATGAGACCCCTCCCCCCGCTCAGGACCACCCCCAAAATCCCCCCCAAAACCCCCCCCGAGCCCCCTCCTCACCTGCATCCCCTTCACCCCCGCCTTGCAGAAGAATTTTTTCACCTCCACGTCGATCTGGACGTCGCCCACGTAGCTGGGGGGACACGAAATGGGGAGGGGGGCGTCACCAGGGACCCCCTGAACCCCTCCCAGCATGGTGGGGGCACCCAGGGACCCCCAAAATTCTCACTAAACCCCTCCCAGGATCTTCCCAAATCCCCCAGGACCCCCGAAATTTACCCCTAAACCCCTCCCAGGATCTTCCCAAATCCCCCAGGACCCCCTAAATTACCCCTAAACCCCTTCCAGGACCCCCCTGATCCCCCCCCAGATCCCTTAAATCCCCCCAGGACCCCCGAAATTCCCCCTAAATCCCTCCCAGGACCCCCCCATATCCCCCAGGACCCCCTAAATCCTCACTAAACCCCCTAAATCCCTCCCAGGACCCCCTCCTAATCCCCCAGGACCCCACCAAAGACCCCCAGGATCCCTCTAAATCCCAGAGACCCCTCCCAGGACCCGCCCAAGCACCTCAGGACACCCCCTAATCCTCCCAGGACCCCCTAAATTTCCCCTAAACCCCTCCCAGGACCCCCTAAATCCTCACTAAACCCCTCCCAGGACCCCCCCAAGTGCCCCAGGACCCCCCCCAAATCCCAGGGACCCTCCCAGGACCCCTCCAAGCACCTCAGGACCCCCTAAATTCTCCCTAAACCCCTCCCAGGACTCCCCCAAGTGCCCCAGGAGCCCCCCAAAGCCCCCCAGGACCCCCTAATTCTCCCCTCAAGCCCTCTCAGGACCCCCCTGATCCCCGCCAGATCCCTCAAATCCCCCCAGGACCCCCTAAATCCCCCCTAAACCCCTCACAGAACCCCCTCCTAATCCCCCAGGACCCCACCAAAGACCCCCAGGACCCCCTAAATCCCTCCCAGGACCCCCCCCTAAATCCCAGGGACCCTCCCAGGACCCCCCCAAGTCCCCCAGGACCCCCTAAATCTCCCCTCAAGCCCTCCCAGGACCCCCTCAAGCGCCCCAGGACCCCCCCCAAATCCCAGGGACCCTCCCAGGACCCCTCCAAGCACCTCAGGACCCCCTAAATTCTCCCTAAACCCCTCCCAGGACTCCCCCAAGTGCCTCAGGAGCCCCCCAAAGACCCCCAGGACCCCCTAAATCCCCCCTAAACCCCTCACAGAACCCCCCCATATCCCCCAGGACCCCACCAAAGACCCCCAGGACCCCCTAAATCCCTCCCAGGACCCCCCTCTAAATCCCAGGGACCCTCCCAGGAGCCCCCCAAAGCCCCCCAGGACCCCCTAAATCTCCCCTCAAGCCCTCCCAGGACCCCCTCAAGCCCCCCCCCAAGCCCCCCAGGACCCCCCCAAGCCCCCCAGGACCCCTCCCCAAATCCCAGGGACCCTCCCAGGACCCCCAGGACCCCCTAAATCCCCCCTCAAGCCCTCCCAGGACCCCCCCAAGCCCCCCAGGACCCCTCCCCAAGCCCCCCAGGACCCCTCCCCAAACCCCAGGGACCCTCCCCGGGGGTCCCGGACCCCCACCTGATGTTCAGGTCCAGCAGGATTTGCTTCTTGTGGGCTCCAGGGTGGGCCCGGACCCCCAGGACACGGAGGGGCTGGAGGGGGGTGGGGGAACAGGATTTTGGGGGGGGTTTCAACGTTTTTGGGGTAATTTGGGGAGGGGGGTTCAGGGCCCGGTGGGTGGGGGGTGTGAGGGGTTCTGGGATGGGGGGGGTGAAGGTGGGGACCCCCCCGGACCCCCAAAAATCGCCACGTTGGGACCCCCTGGACCCAACCAGGGTCCTGGGAGGGGTTTAGGGGGGATTTAGGGGGTCCTGGGGGGATTTGGGGGGTCCTGGTAGGGGTTTAGGGGGTCCTGGGGGGAGCCTGGGAGGGGTTTAGGGGGTCCTGGGGGGGGCCTGGGAGGGGTTTAGGGGGGATTTAGGGGGTCCTGGGGTGGTCCTGGGGGGTTTTGGGGGGTCCTGGGAGGAGTTTAGGGGGGATTTAGGGGGTTCTGGGGGGGGCCTGGGAGGGGTTTAGGGGGGATTTAGGGGGTCCTGGGGGGATTTAGGGGGTCCTGGGAGGGGTTTAGGGGGGATTTAGGAGGTCCTGGGGGGCTTTGGGGGGTCCTGGGAGGGGTTATGGGGGGATTTAGGGGATCCTGATGGGAGTTAGAGGGGATTTAGGGGGTCCTGGGGGGCTTTGGGGGGTCCTGGGGGGCTTTGGGGGTCTTGGGAGGGGTTTAGGGGGGATTTAGGGGGTCCTGGGGGGCTTTGGGGGGTCCTGGGAGGGGTTTAGGGGGGATTTAGGGGGTCCTGGAGGGAGAACAGGGGAGGACAGGGGAGGTTTGGAGAGGATTTTTGGGGTCCTTTGGGGGGGGGGGGGTTAGGAGGATTTTGGGGGTCCTGGGGGGAATTAGGGGAGATTCAGGGAGGTCCTGGGGGGCTTTAGGGAGGTACAGGGTGATTTGGGGGTTTTTGGGGGGGGATTTTGGCGGTCCCGGGGGGCCAGAGGGAGGGGTTTAGGGGGATTTAGGGGGTCCTGGAGGGGTTTAGGGAGATTTAGGGAGGTCCTGGAGGGTTTTAGGAAGGTACAGGGGGATTTGGGGGAATTTGGGGGGGATTTGGGGGGGTTTGGGGGGGATTTTGGGGGTCCCGGGGGTTCTGGAGGGGTTTAGGGGGATTTAGGGGGTCCTGGAGGGTTTTAGGGAGGTACGGGGGGGGTTGGGGGGATTTGGGGGGGATTTGGGGGGTTTTGGGGGGGGTTTTGGGGGTCCCGGGGGGTCAGAGGGAGCACGGGGACCCCCCAGATTCACCTTCTGGCCCATGTCCACCTTGGTGAAGGTGAAGGTCTGCAGGTGGGCGCTGGACGCTCGGATGGCCGGAGCCACGTTCTCCTGGAGCAGCTTCTCCATGAACTGCCCGAAAAACGGCCAGGCCTGCGCCACGACCTGCCCCACAGCGGGGGGACAGTGGGGGGACAGTGGGGACACTGGGGACACCGGGGGGACACCGGGGGGACAGTGGGGGGACAGTGGGGACACCGGGAGGGACACTGGGGGGACATTGGGGACACCGGGGGGGGACAGTGGGAGGACAGTGGGGACACTGGGGGGACACTGGGGACACTGGGGGGACAGTGGGGGGACATTGGGGACACCGGGGGGACACCGGGGGGACAGTGGGGACACCGGGGGGACACTGGGGACACCGGGATGGACACCAGGGACACCGGGAGGGACATTGGGGACACTGGGATGGACACCAGGGACACTGGGAGGGACATTGGGGACACCGGGGGGGACATTGGGGACACTGGGGGGGACATTGGGGGCACCGGGGGGACATTGGAGACACTGGGATGGACACCAGGGACACCGGGAGGGACATTTGGGACACCGGGAGGGACACTGGGGACACTGGGAGGGACACCAGGGACACTGGGGGGACATTGGGGACACCGGGAGGGACATTGGGGACACCGGGGGGGACACTGGGGGGACAGTGGGGACACCGGGAGGGACATTGGGGACACCGGGATGGACACTGGGGACACTGGGAGGGACACCAGGGACACTGGGGGGACATTTGGGACACCGGGAGGGACACTGGGGGGACATTGGGGACACTGGGATGGACACTGGGGACACCGGGAGGGACAGTGGGGACACCGGGGGGACAGTGGGGACACTGGGGGGACATTGGGGACACCGGGGGGACACTGGGGGGACACTGGGGACACCGGGAGGGACACTGGGGGGACACTGGGGACACCGGGAGGGACACTGGGGGGACATTGGGGACACCGGGGGGGACAGTGGGGACACTGGGAGGGACATTTGGGACACCGGGAGGGACACTGGGGGGACACTGGGGACACCACGGACACCGGGGGGACACTGGGGACACCGGGAGGGACACTGGGGGGACATTGGGGACACCGGGAGGGACACTGGGGGGGACACTGGGGACACTGGGGATACCGGGGGGGACACTGGGGGGACACTGGGGACACCACGGACACCGGGGGGACAGTGGGGACACCGGGGGAACACTGGGGACACCGGGATGGACATTGGGGACACCGCGGGGGGACATTGGGGACACCGGGAGGGACACTGGGGACACCGGGATGGACATTGGGGACACCGCGGGGGGACATTGGGGACACCGGGAGGGACATTGGGGACACTGGGATGGACATTGGGGACACTGGGATGGACACCAGGGACACTGGGAGGGACAGTGGGGACACCGGGGGGGACACTGGGGACACTGGGGGGGACATTGGGGACACCGGGGGGACATTGGGGACACCACGGACATCGGGGGGGACATTGGGGACACCAGGATGGACACTGGGGACACCGGGAGGGACATTGGGGACACTGGGAGGGACATTGGGGACACCGGGGGGGACACTGGGGACACCAGGATGGACACTGGGGACACTGGGATGGACACGGGATGTACACTGGGAATGGAGATGGACACTGGGAATGGAGATGGACACTGGGAGTGGACAGATGGACACCGGGAGTGGAGGGAGGGACAGGGGATGCAGGGAGGGGTTGAGGGATGGAGAGAGAGGGAGGAGGGAGGGATGGAAGGAGACCAGGAGGGAGGGGAGGATACAGGAGGGAGGGATGGAGGAGGGAGGGAGGGATACAGGAGGGAGGGATACCGGAGGGATACAGGAGGGAGGGAGGGATGCAGGAGGGAGGGATACAGGAGGGAGGGATACCGGAGGGATACCAGAGGGATACTGGAGGGAGGGAGGGATGCAGGAGGGATGCAGGAGGGAGGGAGGGATGCAGGAGGGAGGGATACCGGAGGGATGCAGGAGGGATACAGGAGGGAGGGAGGGATACCGGAGGGATACCGGAGGGAGGAAGGGATACCGGAGGGATACCGGAGGGATACCGGAGGGAGGGAGGGTGCCCTGGCAGGACCCCGCAGGGCCCGGGGGTGCCGGAGGCGGCTCGGGCCGGGCCGGACCCTCGGCATCCTCACCTTGTTGAGCCATTCCGCCCGCTCCACATCCGGGAAGCTCACCTGGGAACGGGGGGGGGCCCTGAGCCCGGGGGGGGACACCGGGGACACGGCCCCTCCCCGCCCCGTGCCTCAGTTTCCCCAACCTCCCGCTCAGCCCCCACCGAGTCCCCGTTCCCGGGGGGTCCCAAAAGCGGGGTCCCGGTGGGGGAGGGAAGTCCCGGGAAAGGGGGTCCGGAGCCCTCGGACAGCGCGGGGAGGGGCGGCACGGCCCCCCCGGGACCGGGCAGGAAGCGGCCCCCCCCCCACCCCCCCCGGGCCCGGTGAGTCACGGCAGTGCCGGAAGGCCCGGGCGGTACCGGGGCTGTCCCTTCCCCGCGGGGATCGGAGCGCGGGGCCCCCGCCCGGGGCTCTCGGTGGGGCGGGGAGACCCGAGGAACGGCCGGGGAGCGGCACCGGGGATGCCCGGGGGTCTCCGGGGGTCCCTCCCGGGCGCTCCCGGGTGTCTCCAGCGGGGTCTGCGGTGCAGCAGAGAAGGGACCGGGGGTCCCGGGAGTCCCGGGGGTCCCGGTGCGGGGTGCGGTGCCTCGGGGTCCGCCCTGGCGGGGACAACCCCAGCGGGGCTCGGTGCGGGGGATGCGCTGCGGTTCCCGGGGCTCCCCGGGGGTCCCACCGGAGCAGCGGAGCCCGGGGGGTGCGCGGGGGTCCCGGGGGGGTCCCCGGGGGTCCCGGAGCGGGGCAGAGCACGGGAACCCCCCCGGGGGGTGTGCGGGGGTCTCCGGGGGGTGTGCGGGGGTCCCGGTGGTCCCGGAGCGGGGCAGAGCACGGGAACCCCCCCGGGGGGCGCGGGGAGCTCCAGCGCAGCAGAACCGGGGGAGCCTCCGGGGGCTCGGGGAGGCCGCAGCGCCCACCCCGGGGGTCCCACCGGGGGGAGAGGGGGGCTTGCGCTCCGCCAACCCCGCCGGTCCCGGCGCGGGGGATGCGGTTCCCGGTGCATCCCGGGCATCCCCCGAGCCCTCCCCGCGGGCGATAACGGAGCTGCGGGGCCCCATCCCGAGCTTACCCAGGCCGGCAGCTCCCCGCGGGCCGCGCCCAGCCCGGCGGCGGCGGCGCGCACGGCCGCCTCCTCGTCTCGGTGCAGCCGCTCGGCCGCGCGCATCCCGCGCTCCCGGGCGCGCCGCCGCCGCCGCCAGCCCGCGTAGAGCGCCAGCGCCAGCACCACGGCGCCCGCGCCCAGCCCCAGCAGCCCCGCGGCGTAAGCGGGGAGCGCCCAGAGCAGCCGCCGGCCCAGCGCGCCCAGAGCCGCCAGCCCCAGCCCGCTCCGCCGCTCCATCGCTCCGGTTCCGCTCCGGTTCCGCTCCGGTTCCGCTCCCGCTCCGGCCCCGCCCCCGCGGGACGCACGCGGCGCTGATTGGCTGAGCGGCCCCGCCCGGGACACGCCCCCCCCGGCACGCACGCGCCGCCCATTGGACGCGCGCCAGGCGCTGGCCACGCCCACTGAGCGCGAGGCCAGGTGGCCACGCCCACGCGCGGCGCTTATTGGATGCCCGCCAATTCTTAGCCACGCCCCTTTTGGGGTCACGTGGGTTTGACCACGCCCTAAGCGCGGTATGGGCGTGGCCACAGTGGGGGCGTGGCCGGTGTCACGTGATCCCCACAGCCGTGACACGCCCCCGGTGTTCCCGGTCCCGGTGATCCCGGAGTCGCCGGGTGTCCCGGTCCCGGTGATCCCGGGTGTCCCGGTGATCCCGGGTGTTCCCGGTCCTGGTGCCCCGGTTCCGGTGATCCCGGAGTCCCCGGGTGTCCCAGTCCCGGAGTCCCCGGGTGTCCCGGTGTTCCCGGTGTCCCAGTCCCAGTTCCCGGTCCCGGTGATCCCGGGTGTCCCGGTCCCGGTGATCCCGGTCCTGGTGATCCCGGTGATCCCGGGTGTCCCGGTCCCGGTATTCCCGGGTGTCACGGTCCCGGTGTTCCCGGTGTTCCCGTCCCGGTGTCCCCCCGCTCCCCGGCCCTACCGGGACAGCCGGGCCCGTGCGGGTTTGGGTTTTTTTTTTCCTTTCTTTTGTTTTAATAGCTGAAAACGTTACAGGGCACCGGCAGCCCCGGTGCCACCCCCGGGACTCAGCCCCGCCCCTCAGTCCGTCCCCGGGGCTCCGGTGGGGGAACACCCAGACCCCCCAGCCCCGGTACCGGGGCTCAGTCCATTCCCGGGGCTCCGGTGGGGGGACACCCGAACCCCCAGCCCCGGTACCGGGGCTCAGTCCGTCCCCGGGGCTCCGGTGGGGGAACACCCAGACCCCCCAGCCCCGGTACCGGGAGGGGGTCCCGCACCAGTCCGTCCTCATCCCGCCGTCCCCGGGGCTGGGGGATCCCCCCGGTGTGAGGGTCCCGGGGCTGGGGGTTCTCCCCGGTGTGGGGGTCCCCGGGGTTCGGTTCGGGGGGATCCCCCCAATGTGGGGGTCCCGGGGCTCGGTTCAGGGGGATCCCCCCGGTTTTGGGGTCCCCGTGTCCGGTGGGATCCCCCAGTTTTGGGGTCCCCGGTGCCGGGTTCAGGGTGATCCCCCCGGTTTTGGGGTCCCCGTGTCCGGTGGGATCCCCCCGGTTTTGGGGTCCCCGTGTCCGGTGGGATCCCCCCGGTTTTGGGGCCCCCGTGTCCGGTGGGATCCCCCCGGTTTTGGGGTCCCTGTGTCCGTTGGGATCCCCCGGTTTTGGGGTCAGTGCGGCATGGCCGGTGGGATCCCCCGGTTTTGGGGTCCCCGGTGCCGGGTTCAGGGTGATCCCCCCGGTTTTGGGGTCCCCGTGTCCGTAGGGCTCCCCCGGTTTTGGGGGTCAGTGCGGCATGGCCGGGGTGATCCCCCCGGTTTTGGGGTCCCCGGTGCCGGGTTCGGGGGGATCCCCCCAATGTGGGGGTCCCGGGGCTCGGTTCAGGGTGATCCCCCCGGTTTTGGGGTCCCTGGGTCCGGTGGGATCCCCCCATTGCGGGGTCAGTGTGGCATGGCCGGGGTGATCCCCCTGGTTTTGGGGTCCCCGTGTCCGGTGGGATCCCCCAGTTTTGGGGTCCCCGGTGCCGGGTTCAGGGTGATCCCCCCGGTTTTGGGGTCCCCATGTTCAGCAGGACCCCCCGGTGCTGGGGTCAGTGCGGCATGGCCGGGGTGATCCCCCCGGTTTTGGGGTCCCCATGTTCAGCAGGACCCCCCGGTTTTGGGGTCCCCGGTGCCGGGTTCAGGGTGATCCCCCCGGTTTTGGGGTCCCCATGTTCAGCAGGACCCCCCGGTGCTGGGGTCAGTGCGGCATGGCCGTTATCCTCATGCTCTGCGAGGCGATGGGGTAGGTGACCATGGGCGTGGTGGCGTGGCTCATGGTGATGCCGCCGAGCGGCTGCGCCATGGACACGGCCACCGGCGCCACCGACACGGCCACGGGCGCCATGGAGACGGGCGGCGGCGCCATGCCCTGCGCGATGGTCTGCGCCAGCGCCGCCGACAGCGGCGCGATCTCGGGGTTCATGGGGGGCGCCGCGTTGGCCGGAGGGGCCGCTTGAGCGCCGGCCGGGGCCACCAAATCCTGCTGGGTGACGGCTCGCGGCTGCAGGGCCTGGCTGCTGAGCGTGGTGTGCGTCTGGGCGATGCTGTGGTTGTAGTTGGTGACCGTCCCCACCGTGGGCGCCAGAGTCTGCTCGCTGGCCGTGGCCGTGGAGCTCAGCGTCATCACCTTGGCCTGGTTGCGGAACTGCGCGTTCTGCTCCAGCAGGACCTCGTTGGTGGCCAGCAGGTTGTTCACCTGCTTCTTGAGGTCCTCCACGCGTTTCCTCAGCAGGACGTTCTCCTCCTCCAGCAGCCGGTACTCCACGGCCCGCGGGCTGGAGAAGCCGTACTCGTAGCTCTCATAGAGCCCCTCCGCTCGCCGCCGCTTCAGCACCGGCTCGTCGGGGTCGTAGAGGCCGTCGTAGGGCTCGTAACGGCGCCCGCCGGGACCCAACCCCTGCTCCCGACCCCGCGCTTCGTACTCGTAATCCCTCTGCAAATGCTGGAATTTACACTTGGCCCCGCGCTGGCAATCCCCCTTGAGGAAATCCCGGCAGATCGGCACCTCCTCCTTGCTGTTGGGCAAATCCGCCGGCGACAGCCCCAAGCCGGCCGCCACCTTCTGCCGCAGGCGCGGCGGCAGCTCGCCCGTCTTCTTGTAGCAATCCTCATCCTCCTTGGTGCCGTGGATGAAGCGGCAGTTGAGGCGCACGCACTCCTTGTTCTGGAAGTCGTGGCAGAAGATGAATTCGTTTTTCCGGACGCCCAGGTTGGTCACCTCGGAGATGTCGGGGTGCCGGAAGCGGCAGCGTTTCCCCCTCTTGCAGACGTTGCGCAGGAAATCGCGGCAGATGTCGTCGGTGCCGGCGCCCGGCTCCTCGGTGCCGCCGGCGCCGTTGGCGTAGCCGTCGCGGCCGTCGCGGTCGGGCATGGCTGAGGGAGGAGGGAGGGAGGGAGGGAGGGGAGGAGGCTGTGGGGAGAGGGTTGAGGGTGAGGGAGGGGAGTGGGGGAAACTCCCAGCGCGGGGCAGTGAGAGAGGGGAGTTTTTTGGGGGGTTTTGGTGTTTTTGGGGGGTCCCCAGAGTTTTTTTGGGGGAGGTCTCAGGGTTTTAGGGGGGTTTCAGCATTTTTTGAGGGGGTTTCAGTGTTTTTGGGGGGGTTTCGGTGCTTTTGGGAGGGGTCTCAGCATTTTAGGGGGGTCTCAGTGTTTTTGGGGAGGGGTCCCAGGGTTTTTGGGGGGATTTTGGTGTTTTTGGGGGGGTTTTGGTGTTTTTGGGGAGGGGTCTCAGGGTTTTAGGGGGGTTTCAGTGTTCTTGGGAGGGATCTCAGCGTTTTTAGGGGGGTTTCAGCATTGGGGAGGGAGGAGGGAGGGGAGGAGGCTGTGGGGAGAGGGTTGAGGGTGAGGGAGGGGAGTGGGGGAAACTCCCAGCACGGGGCAGCCAGAGAGGGGAGATTTTGGGGAGGGGTCCCAGGGTTTTTGGGGGGGTCCCAGGGTTTTTGGGGGGGTTTCAGCATGGGGGAGGAGGGAGGAGGGAGGGAGGGAGGGAGGGAGGGAGGGGAGGAGGCTGTGGGGAGAGGGATGAGGGTGAGGGAGGGGAGTGGGGGAAACTCCCAGCACGGGGCAGCCAGAGAGGGGAGATTTTGGGGGAGTTTTGGTGTTTTGGGGGGGGTCTCAGGGTTTTTGGGGGGGTTTTGGTGTTTTTGGGGAGGGGTCTCACGGTTTTAGGGGGGTTTCAGTGTTTTTGGGGGGGTCTCAGGGTTTTTGGGGGGGTTTCAGCATGGAGGGAGGGAGGGAGGGGAGGAGGCTGTGGGGAGAGGGTTGAGGGTGAGGGAGGGGAGTGGGGGAAACTCCCAGCGCGGGGCAGCCAGAGAGGGGAGATTTTGGGGAGGGGTCCCAGGGTTTTTGGGGGGGTCCCAGGGTTTTTGGGGAGGGGTCTCAGTGTTTTGGGGGGGTCTCAGGGTTTTTGGGGGGGTTTCAGCATGGAGGGAGGGAGGGAGGGGAGGAGGCTGTGGGGAGAGGGTTGAGGGTGAGGGAGGGGAGTGGGGGAAACTCCCAGCGCGGGGCAGCCAGAGAGGGGAGATTTTGGGGGGGTTTTGGTGTTTTGGGGGGGGTTTCGGTGCTTTTGGGGGGGGGGTTTTGGTGTTTTTGGGGAGGGGTCTCAGGGTTTTAGGGGGGATTTTGGTGTTTTTGGGGGGGGTTTCGGTGTTTTTGGGGAGGGGTCTCAGGGTTTTTAGGGGGGTTTCAGCATGGGGGAGGGAGGAGAGAGGGAGGGAGGGAGGGAGGGAGGGAGGGGAGGAGGCTGTGGGGAGAGGGTTGAGGGTGAGGGAGGGGAGTGGGGGAAACTCCCAGCGCGGGGCAGTGAGAGAGGGGAGTTTTTGGGGAGGGGTCCCAGGGTTTTAGGGGGGGTTTTGGTGTTTTTCTGAGGGGTCTCAGTGTTTTAGGGGGGGGTCTCAGGGTTTTAGGGGGGTCTCAGGGTTTTTGGGGAGGGTCTCAGGGTTCTTGGGGGGGTCTCAGCGATTTTAGGGGGGTTTCAGCATTTTTGGAGGGGGTTTCAGTGTTTTGGGGGGGGGTACCAGGGTCTTTGGGGGGGGTCTCAGTGTTTTTGGGGGGGTTTCGGTGTTTTTGGGGGGTCCCCAGAGTTTTTTTGGGGGAGGTTTCAGTGTTTTAGGGGGGTTTCAGCGTTCTTGGGAGGGGTCTCAGGGTTTTTGGGGGGTTTCGGTGGTTTTGGGGAGGGGTCTCCGGGTTTTTGGGGGGATTTTGGTGTTTTTGGGCAGGGTTTTGGTGTTTTTGGGAGGGGTCTCAGGGTTTTAGGGGGGTTTCAGTGTTTTTGGGGAGGGGTCTCACCGTTTTTGGGGGGTCCTCAGAGTTTTCTGGGGGGGATTTCAGCGTTTTTGGGGGGGTCCTGGGGGTTTTGGGGGGTCCTGGGAAGGGTTATGGGGGGATTTGGGGGGTCCAGAGGGGATTTGGGGTGTCCTGGGAGGGTTTGGGGGGTCCTGGGAGGGGTTTAGGGGGGATTTAGGGGGTCTTGGGGAGGTTTGGGTGGTCCTGGGAGGGGTTATGGGGGGATTTGGGGGGTCCAGAGAGGATTTAGGGGGTCTTGGGGGGGTCCTGGGAGGGGTTTAGGGGTTCTGGGAGGTTTTGGATGATCCTGGGAGGGGTCCTGGGGGTCTTGGGGAGCTTTGGGGGTCCTGGGAGGGGTCCAGGGGGATTTAGGGGGTCCTGGGGGGATTTAGGGGGTCCTGGGAGGAATTATGGGGGGATTTAGGGGGTCGTAGGGAGATTTGGGGGGGTCCTGGGAGAGGTTTAGGGGGTCCTGGGGGATTAGGGGGGTCCTGGGAGGGGTTTAGGGGGGATTTAGGGGTCCTGGGGGGGTCCTGGGGGATTTGGGGGGTCTGGGGGCTTTGGGGGGTCCTGGGAGAGGTTTAAGGGGGGTTTGGGGGTCCTGGGGGGGTCCACGGGGGATTTGGGGGGTCCTGATGGGAGTTAGGGGGGATTTGGGGGTCCTGGGGGGTCTTGGGGGGGTTTTGGGGGGTCCAGGGGGATTTGGGGGGTCTGGGGGCTTTGGGGGGTCCTGGGAGAGGTTTAAGGGGTGTTTGGGGGTCCTGGGGGGGTCCAGGGGGGATTTGGGGGGTCCTGAGAGGGATCCAGGGAGGATTCAGGGGGTCCTGGGGGGTCCCGGGGGGGTCTTGGGGGGGTCCAGGGGGGATTTGGGGGGTCCCGGGAGGGGTTTAGGGGGGATTTGGGGGGTCCTGGGGGCGTCTTGGGGGGGTTTTGGGGGGTCCCGGGGGATTTGGGGGGTCCCGGGAGGGGGGTCCCGGCCAGGGGGGGCTCACCCGGTGCTGACGGGGAAGGTTCGGTCTCCAGCGGCACCGGGAGGGACCGGGAGGGACCGGGAGGCACCGGGAGGGACCGGGAGGCACCGGGAGGGACCGGGAGGGACCGGGAGCGGCGGCAGCACCGGAGGAGGGGGCGGGGAGGGGGGGACACCGGTGAGAGAGGGGGGGGCGGTGATGGAGGAACCGGGAGAGGAACCGGGAGAGGGGATTCACCCAGCCCGGGCACCGGGAGACACCGGGACCGGGGGAGAGGGGGAGAAGCGGCGGCCCCCGGGACACCGGGCAGGGAGGGAGGCACCGGGAGGCACCGGGAGCGGCGGGAGGAGGGGGAGAAGCGGCGGCCCCCGGGACACCGGGCAGTGAGGGAGGCACCGGGAGGCACCGGGAGCCTCCGGTAGCGTCGGGGAGGAGAAAACACCGGCCCCGGGACACCGGGAACGGGGAGAGCGAACCCGGAGCGCCGCCGGTACCGAGGGTGGATGAGAGGGGAACACCGGACATAGAGGGAGGCACCGGAGCGACCCCGGTACGGGGGAACCCCCTCCAGCCCCGGTGCCCGAACCGCGGGGGGAACCCCAGCGGCGGGGCGCGGCCCAGTCCCGGTCCCGGTCCCGCACTCACCGGCTCGCGGCCTCCCCGCGGGGCCTCCGGCGCCACCAACGCGCGGCCGGTGCCGGCGGCGGGCGGGACCCGCTCGGTGCCGCTTCCGGGGCGGCCCGGAAGGAACCGAGCGGCGCCGGGAGCGCGCGGCGCGCCGGAAATGCGTCACCGTGACGTCATCTGCGGGAGCCGCCGAGCTCCACCGCGTGGGGGGATCCCGGAACATCCCGGTCCCGGTTGGAGCCCGGGACATCCCGGTCCCGGTTGGATCCCGGAACATCCCGGTCCCGGTTGGATCAGACCGATCGCAGCCCCGGCACCGTGAGCGGGGGTTCTGCACCTCGGTCCCGAGCTTGTCCCGTTACCGGCGGAATCCCCGTGTGGGCCTTCCTGCCTGCCCCGGTACCGGGGGTTCCCCAGGCCCAGTCCCGCCCACCCGCTCCAGTACCGGGGGTTCTCCTGCCCCGTTACCGGGGGTTCCCCTGTCCCGTTACCGAGGGTTCTCCCGCCCCATTACCAGGGGTTCTCTTGTCCCGTTACCGGGGGTTCTCTTGTCCCGTTACCGGGATTCTCCTGCCCCGTTACCGAGGGTTCTCCCGCCCCGTTACCGGGGATTCTCCTGCCCCTTTACCGGGGGTTCCCCTGTCCCATTACCGGGGGTTCTCCCGCCCCGGTACCGTGGGTTCTCTTGTCCCGTTACCGTGGGTTCTCTTGCCCCGTTACCGGGGGTTCTCCCGCCCCGTTACCGGGGGTTCTCCCGCCCCGTTACCGGGGGTTCTCCCGCCCCGTTACCGGGGGTTCTCTTGCCCTGTTACCGGGGGTTCTCTTGTCCCGTTACCGGGGGTTCTCTTGCCCTGTTACCGGGGGTTCCCTCACCCCGTTTCCGGGATTCTCCTGCCCCGTTCGGTACCGGGGGATTCCCGGTGCCGCTCCCCGGCCCCATTGAACAGCCAGCCCCGGTTCTGACCGGCTGCTGCTCCCGGAGCCCCTCCCCGGTTACCGGAAGAGCCCCAACACCGACTGTAAGCAACAAACAATGAACGTTTATTCACGGCACGGCGGCCGCCACAGAGCAAAGAACCGGCACCGGGACCGCCCCGGGACAGCACCGGGGCAGCACCGGGACAGCACCGGGACAGCACCGGGACAGCACCGGGACACCGGGACAGCCCTGGGATGGCACCAGGACACGGGGACATCACCGGGCCAGCCCCGGGGTGTCACCGGGCCGTGTCCCCGCCGGGGGCGGTCACTTGGATCTCTGCCTCATCTTCCTCCTCTTGCGCTTCAGCCTGGGGACAGAGCGGCGTCACCCCCGGGGCCGGCCCGGTACCGGTACCGGAGCACCGGGAATCCCCCCGGGAGCTCCCCAGGGCTCCCCCAGCCTGGTACCGGTACCGGAGCACCGGGAATCCCCCCGGGAATCCCCCCGGGGCTCCCCCAGCCCGGTACCGGTACCGGAGCACCGGGAATCCCCCCGGGAATCCCCCCGGGAGCTCCCCCAGCCCGGTACCGGAGCACCGGGAGCACCGGCAGCACCGGGAGCCCTGCCGTACCTGCGCATTCGCTTCTTGCGCCACTGCGGGAGAGGGGGAGAGTCAGCGGCGGCACCGGAGAGGACCCAGAGATCCCCCCCAGATCCCGGGGATCCCCCAGTGACCCCCCCAGAGATCCCAGGGATTCCAGTACCCCCCAGGGATCCCCCATAGATCCCCCCAGTGATCCCAGTGATCCCCCCCCAGAAATCCCAGGAATCCCCCAGTGACCCCCCCCAGAGATCCCAGTATCCCCCAGGGATCCCCCCCAGATCCCAGGGATCCCCCAGTGATCCCAGTGTTCCCCCCAGTAATCCTCCAGTGATCCCAGTACCCCCCAGGGATCCCCCCCCGAGATCCCCCCCAGAATCCCCCAGTGACCTCCCCAGTAATCCTCCAGTGATCCCAGTACCCCCAGGGATTCCCCCAGGGATCCCCCCGAGATCCCCCCATAGATCCCAGCACTCTCTCCCAGTGATCACAGCAATCCCCCCAGTGATCCCCCCCCAGAGATCCCCCCCAAAGATCCTGGTGATCCCCCCCCTCAAAATCCCAGAGATCCCTCCCAGTGCTCCCCCAGAGATCCCAGCAATCCCCCCAATGCCCCCCCAGATCTTTTTGCTCCCCAGGGATCCCCCCAGTAATCCTCCAGTGATCCCAGTACCCCCCAGGGATCCCCCCCAGTACCCCCCCAGTGATCCCAGTACCCCCCCAGTGATCCCAGTACCCCCCCAGTGATCCCAGTACCCCCCAGTGATCCCAGTACCCCCCCAGTGATCCCAGTACAACCCAGTGATTCCCCAGACCCCAGTGCCCCCCAGGGATCCCCCCAGTGCTCCCTCAATGATCCCAGTGCTCCCAGTTTCCACAAGTGCTCCCAGTGCCCACCAATACTCCCAGTCCCCCCCAGCACTCCCAGTTCCCACCAGCCCTGTACTGGTTTATCCCAGTGCCCCCAGTCCTGCCTCTCCCAGTGCCCCCAGTCCCAGACTGGTTTATCCCAGTGCCCCCCAGTCCCTGACTGGTTTATCCCAGTGCTCCCAGTCCCTGACTGGTTTATCCCAGTTCCCACCAGCCCTGTACTGGTTTATCCCAGTGCCCCCCAGTCCTGCCTCTCCCAGTGCCCCCAGTCCTGCCTCTCCCAGTGCCCCCAGTCCCAGACTGGTTTATCCCAGTGCCCCCCAGTCCCTGACTGGTTTATCCCAGTGCCCCCAGTCCCAGACTGGTTTATCCCAGTGCCCCCCAGTCCCAGACTGGTTTATCCCAGTGCCCCCCAGTCCCAGACTGGTTTATCCCAGTGCCCCCAGTCCTGCCTCTCCCAGTGCCCCCAGTCCCAGACTGGTTTATCCCAGTGCCCCCAGTCCCAGACTGGTTTATCCCAGTGCCCCCCAGTCCCAGACTGGTTTATCCCAGTGTCCCCCAGTCCTGCAGTGATTTATCTCTCCCAGTCCCGTACTGGTTTGTCTCCCCTGCTGCCACAACCCCAGACTGGTTCAGCTCCCCCAGTGCCTCCAGTTCCCCCCAGTTCCACACTGGTTTATCCTTTCCAGTCCCCCCAGTATCTGCTTGGGCATTCCCAGTGCCACACTGGCCTATGTCAGACACCCCAGTTCCAAACTGGTTTGTCTCTCGCTGCTCCCAGTCCCAGACTGGTTTATCCCAGTGCCCCCCAGTCCCAGACTGGTTTTTAACCCAGTGCCCCCAGTCCCAGACTGGTTTTTATCCCAGTGCTCCCAGTCCCAGACTGGTTTATCCCAGTGCCCCCCGTCCCAGACTAGTTTTTATCCCAGTGCTCCCAGTCCCAGACTGGTTCATCCCAGTGCCCCCCAGTCCCAGACTGGTTCATCCCAGTGCCCCCCAGTCCCAGACTGGTTTATCCCAGTGCCCCCCGTCCCAGACTGGTTTTTATCCCAGTGCTCCCAGTCCCAGACTGGTTTCGCACCCCCGGTGCCCCCAGTACCCCCCAGTCCCAGACTGGTTTATCTATCCCAGTGCCCCCCGTCCCAGACTGGTTTATCTATCCCAGTGCTCCCAGTCCCAGACTGGTTTATCCCAGTGCTCCCAGTCCCAGACTGGTTTATCCCAGTGCCCCCCAGTCCCAGACTGGTTTATCCCAGTCCCAGACTGGTTTATCTCAGTGCCCCCAGTCCCACACTGGTTTATCCCAGTGCCCCCCAGTCCCACACTGGTTTTTATCCCAGTGCTCCCAGTCCCACACTGGTTTATCCCAGTGCTCCCAGTTCCAGACTGGTTTATCCCACTGCCCCCAGTATCCCCCAGTCCCACACCGCCTTCTCCCTCCCAGTCCTCCCAGTTTCCCCGCCACACTCCTCCCAGCCAAGCCACCCTCCGGGACCCCCATCCCTCACACCAGGACCCCCCCGTTCCCCGGGCCAGGCCCCGCTCCCGTTCCCCGGTTCCCCTCACCGGATCCCCCCGGGAATTGTCCAGGCCGCAGCCCCCCCCTCCCCCGCCACCATCCAGGCCCGCCCGCTCCCGAGGCGCCATCGGCCGCCCCCACACCGCTCCCCGCCGCTCACCTTGGCCCTCATGGCGGTTCGGCGGAGCCCCGCTCAGTCCCGGCGGGCGGGGGGCGGCGGATGGAGGCGGATGGCGGCGGATGGAGGCGGCGGCCGGTGAAGGCACCAAGATGGCGGCAGGCGAGAGGGGCTCGCGCCGACCGGTGGGGCCTATTTATAGGCAACCGCCCAGGCCACGCCCACCGCTGGAACCATGGGAAATGTAGTCCCTCCCTCCTGGAGCATCATGGGAGTTGTAGTCCGGCCGCCGGCCGCCATTTTGCGCCGCCGCGAGGTTTGGTCCCTCCCCACTTTCAATTTATTTGGAATAAAATCATCAAATTCATTTTTTTTCCTGTGAGTTTCCGCTTATCCAAGGCTTTGTTGCATCCCGAAGCTCTTCCAGGGGCTTTCTTTTAAAGTTAAAATATGAAATATTTTTATATTCTAGCATAAAGAACGCAAAATAGAAAATGAAATAAAGCTCCGGTGAGTCTCAGCAGTTTTTAAATCCTTGCTGTGGATTGGGAGAGCTTTTGGCTTTAATCTCCAGGCACAATACTGCTTTAAAAGCATAAAATGGTAATTTTTCTATTAAAAAGAGAAGGTTTTACGCTCAGAATGAATTTTTACTCCTGCAAAATAAAGTTTTCTTACCTTTAAAATTTATTTTCCCTCAAAATGAGGGGTTTTTTTTTCCTTTATATTGAGGGGTTTTCCTCTCAAATTATGTTTAATCCTCTAAATGAGGGGATTTCCCCTCAAAATTTAGTTTTTTCCCCTCAAAATGAGGGGATTTTCCCTAAAGTGAGGTGTTTTCCCTTCAAAGTGGACTTTTTTCCCCTTAAAAATGTGATTTTTCCCTCTAATTGATGATTTTTTCCCTTCAAAGCAACTTTTTCTCATCAAAAATCAGCTTTTCCCCATCAGAATTGCGCATTTTCCCTCAAAAACAAGCATTTTCCCCTCAGAAATTATAATTTTCTCCTCTGAATTGAGCATTTTCCCTCAGAATTGAGCATTTTTCCCCCAGAAATTATCATTTTCCCCTCAGAAATTATAATTTTCTCCTCAGAATTAAGCATTTTCCCTCAGAAATTATAATTTTCTCCCCTGAATTGATCATTTTCCCTCAGAATTGAGCATTTTCCCCTCAGAAATCATAATTTTCTCCTCAGAATTGAGCATTTTCCCTCAGAATTGAGCATTTTCCATCAGAAATTACCCTTTTCCCTCAAAAATTAGCATTTTCCCCTCAGAAATTATAATTTTCTCCTCAGAAATTACCATTTTTCCCTCATAAATTATAATTTTTTCCTCAGAATTGACCATTTTCCCTCAGAAATTACCATTTTTCCCTCAGAAATTACCATTTTTCCCTCAAAAACGAGCATTTTCCCCTCAGAAATTACCATTTTCCCCCAAAAATGAGCATTTTCCCCTCAGAAATTATAATTTTCTCCTCAGAAATTACCATTTTTCCCTCATAAATTATAGTTTTTTCCTCAGAATTGACCATTTTTCCCCTCAAAAATCCCATTTTTCCCTCAGAAATGAGCATTTTCCCTCAGAAATTAACATTTATCCCTCAGAAATGAGCATTTTCCCCTCAGAAATGACAATTTTTTCCTCAGAATTGACCATTTTTCCTTCAGAAATGAGCATTTTTCCCTCAGAAATGAGCATTTTCCCCTCAGAAATTATAATTTTCCCTCAAAAATGAGCATTTTCCCCTCAGAAATTATAATTTTCTCCTCAGAAATTACCATTTTTCCCTCAGAAATGAGCATTTTCCCCTCAGAAATTATAATTTT
This sequence comes from Poecile montanus, assembly GCA_038429875.1. Lineage (NCBI taxonomy): Eukaryota > Metazoa > Chordata > Aves > Passeriformes > Paridae > Poecile > Poecile montanus. The sequence continues at coordinate 91,607 of CM076531.1, forward strand.
CTCCTCAGAAATTACCATTTTTCCCTCATAAATTATAATTTTCTCCTCAGAATTGACCATTTTCCCTCAGAAATTACCATTTTTCCCTCAAAAATGAGCATTTTCCCCTCAGAAATTATAATTTTCTCCTCAGAAATTACAATTTTTCCCTCAGAAATTATAATTTTCTCCTCAGAAATTACCATTTTTCCCTCATAAATTATAATTTTTTCCTCAGAATTGACCATTTTTCCCCTCAAAAATCCCATTTTTCCCTCAGAAATGAGCATTTTTCCCTCAGAAATTACCATTTTCTCCTCAGAAATGAGCATTTTCCCCTCAGAAATTAACATTTATCCCTCAGAAATGAGCGTTTTCCCCTCAGAAATGACAATTTTTTCCTCAGAATTGACCATTTTTCCTTCAGAAATTACCATTTTTTCCCTCAGAAATGAGCATTTTTCCCTCAGAAATGACAATTTTCCCTCAAAAATGAGCATTTTCCCCTCAGAAATTATAATTTTCTCCTCAGAAATTACCATTTTTCCCCTCAAAAATCCCATTTCCACCACCAACCCCCCGCAGGCCCAGGCCGCTTCCACCCAACAATCCCAAAAAAACCCAAGAAATACAGAAAAAAGCCTGGAATAAAATCCAATATCGCATCATTTATTCTCTTTTATTTGACTTTGGTAACATTTGCACGTGTGGAGTTTTGTTTTTTTAGGGTGGAAAACTCAAGATCTCGACGAGGAAGCACCGCGGCCTGCGGAGAACGCCCGGGAATGTCGGGTAAGGCGGGAATCAGAATTCCCAAAAAATCGAGGAGTAAAGAGGGAGGGGGAAAAAAAGGAACCAGGGGTATCGGCAAAGAAAAAAAAAACCTCAAACATTCAACTCACGGCGTTTAATCGGCTTTTTTTTCTCGTTTTTCTGTGGTTTTTTTGTAAAAAATTGACTATAAAAGAGCGATACCCCTGGGTTCGGGCCTATCCCGGATCCGACGGCTCCGGCAGCGCTTCCCTCACCTCTCCCCTGAGGAATTCTGGTGGGAATTTTTTTTTTCCCCCCAAAATTAGCAAAGAATCCAGAGGGAAAAAGTGAAAAAAAAAATTATTATTATCCTCCGGTTCACGGGAATAAAGGTGGAATGTTTTCCCGGGGATATTGGGAAGGATAAAAAATACCCAAACCTGGGATTTTAGGGAATTCAGCTCCACGAGGCCGGAATGTCGGCGGCTTCCCGAAGGTTTGGATTATTTTAAAAACGAGTTTGTGTTAAAAAATAGCGATTTTTTTATTTTTATTTTTTATTTTTTTTTTTTTTGAAATCCCTTAAATCAAGGCAGAGGCAGAAAAGGCTCCTGGTGGAGGGGAGAAATTAAAATTTGGTTTTTTTCCCAATTCTAAAAGTACAATCCCAGAGGGAAAAGATAAAAAAATCTCGGATTTATCTCACACTTTTTTTGGGTGGAATCACCTGGTTTTTGGGTTGTTTTTTTTTTGTGAAAATTTCCAAAGGGAAAAGTTAAAAAATCAAAATAAAAAGGCAGCAGCAGGAGGAGGAGGAAGGAATCAGCAGCTCCCTCCGCTCCCTCTCCCTGGATTTTATGGATTCACCTCTCCAAACACGGGGAATTCAAGGATTTAATAGCGACTTCCACTCCTAATTTTTATTATTATTTGTTTTTTGCTGCTCTTTTGGGGATGTTTTTTTATTATTATTATTTTTTTTCACTTTAAAAATCTGAAGTGACCGAGAGATTCCTCCCTCCTTGGCAAAGTCAACGGGAGCTGTTGGATTCTGTGGGAATTCCAGACTGGAATTATTTCGTTTCCTGATGGAATTTTGTTTTTTGTGGGGATTTTTTTTGTTTGTTTTGTTTGTTTTTTGGGGGAAAAAGGGGTGATTTGAGAACTCCAAGTGGGTTCTCAGTCGCCGGCCTCGTTCTCCTCCGCCGTCTCCCCCGTGGTGGCGTTTTCCGCGTTTTTGGAAGCCTGTGGGGACAAATCCAGGGATTTTTCAGGGTTCTTCACCTGGAGAAACCCCGGAATTCCAAGTTTGGGGATTCCCAATGCAAAAAAAATGGTAAATTTTACCTTCTTTTTCTTCTTTTTCTGGGTCTTGCGGCTGGCAGAGCTTTGTAGAAGGGCCTGGAAGGGAGGGGAGGGTGAGGAGAAGGGAAATAATCCCATTTTTTTTGGGATAATGGGAATTTGGGTCGTTTTGGGGGAGGATTTTGTTCCTTTTCCTTCACCTCCCCACTCCAGGAGAGCAAGGATAGGTGATCCTGAGGAAGTGCTGCTTTATTCTTTATTAATATTTCATTTATTAATATTTTAATTAGAATATTTCAATTAAATTTTGAATTTATGTCAATTGTTAATATTTATGTCAATTGTTAATATTTATGTCAATTGTTAATATTTATGCCAATTGTTAATATTTCAATTATCCCTATTTTAATTATCTATGGCTCCATTATTAATTCAATTGTTGATATTTAAATTAATATTAAATTGTTACTAATTATAAATTAATTATTAAATTATTAAATAATTGTTACTAATTGTTAATTAATATTAAATTGTGTAGTATTTTACCTATAATATAATTATCATTTTATATGTATTGTTATCTATTAATTAATCTATATTTATATTAATACATTCATATAAACAGATACAGACTATTAAATGATATAATTAATATAGATTATTAATACAGACTAATTAATATAGACTATTAAACTATATTTAGCTTTATATCTTTATATAATATATAAATACATATATCTAATATATAAATATATATCTTAACATAATATATAATAAACTTGTAAATTTTTTATAGATTTCTATATTTAAAATGTATTTTATTTATTCATATTTCATACTTTATATTTTTATATACATAATATAAATACAACATATATATTTCTAAATAGATTGTTTTATATATATATATATTGTATATAAAAATTTCTTACTATTTAGCAATTAATCTATTACTACTAATAATTATTAATACTAATAACTATTACAAAAGTATTTTCTATTTTCTTTTAAAAGTAAATATAACTATAAATAAATAATACAACCAAAAAAAATAGAAAATAGATCAAATTTTTCTATAAATATTTGATATACAAATATCAACAAATTAATTTGATGTTCCCACAGGTAGCTAATTCTCATATTAGCATTATTAATGATTAATATTAATGATGAACCAACCTTGAGCTCCCCGTCCTGCACCTCCAGGTCGGATTTGTAGAGCTCGGGCTCGAAGGGGCCGCTCGTGATCCTCATGGGGCCGTTGGGCATCAGCAGCACCGTGAACTTGAACTGGGCCACGAACTCGCCTGTGGGGACACAGGGGTTAACCCTGAGCTATGGCCCTGCCAGGACCTGGGGCTGATCCTGAGCTACAGCCCTGCCAGGACCTGGGGTTAAACCTGAGCTTCAGCCCTGCCAGGACCTGTGAACAACTGGGGACACAGGGGTTAACCCTGAGCTACAGCCCTGCCAGGACCTGGGGGTGAACCCTGAGCTATGGCCCTGCCAGGACCTGGGGTTAACCCTGAGCTACAGCCCTGCCAGGACCTGGGGGAGAAACCCTGAGCTCCAGCCCTGCCAGGACCTGGGGGTTAACCCTGAGCTATGGCCCTGCCAGGACCTGTGAACAACTGGGGACACAGGGGTTAACCCTGAGCTACAGCCCTGCCAGGACCTGGGGTTAAACCTTAGCTATGGCCCTGCCAGGACCTGTGAACAACTGGGGACACAGGGGTTAACCCTGAGCTACGGCCCTGCCAGGACCTGGGAGGTGACACTGAGCTATGGCCCTGCCAGGACCTGTGAACAACTGGGGACACAGGGGTTAACCCTGAGCTACAGCCCTGCCAGGACCTGTGAACAACTGGGGACACAGGGGTTAACCCTGAGCTACAGCCCTGCCAGGACCTGTGAACAACTGGGGACACAGGGGTTAACCCTGAGCTACAGCCCTGCCAGGACCTGGGGTTAAACCTGAGCTATGGCCCTGCCAGGACCTGTGAACAACTGGGGACACAGGGGTTAACCCTGAGCTCCAGCCCTGCCAGGACCTGGGGGGTGACACTGAGCTATGGCCCTGCCAGGACCTGCAGGGACAACAGGTTAACCCTGCCAGGACCTGCAATCCCTGCTCTGAGCAGCTCCAAACTCACCTGGACCCATCCTCACCTGTCCCCAGGTGTCCCCAGGTGCCCCCAGGTGTGTCCCCTGTCCCCCCAGGTGTCCCCAGGTGTCCCCAGGTGTCCCCAGATGTCCCCAGGTGTCCCCTGTCCCCCCAGGTGTCCCCCCAGGTGTCCCCAGGTGTCCCCAGGTGTCCCCAGGTGTCCCCAGGTGTCCCCAGGTGTCCCCTGTCCCCCCAGGTGTCCCCTGTCCCCCCAGATGTCCCCAGGTGTCCCCAGGTGTCCCCAGGTGTGTCCCCTGTCCCCCCAGGTGTCCCCAGGTGTCCCCAGATGTCCCCAGGTGTCCCCTGTCCCCCCAGGTGTCCCCAGGTGCCCCCAGGTGTGTCCAGGTGTGTCCCCAGGTGCCCCCAGGTGTGTCCCCAGGTATCCCCAGGTGTCCCCAGGTGTGTCCCCTGTCCCCCCAGGTGTCCCCAGGTGTCCCCAGAGGTCCCCAGGTGTCCCCCCAGGTATCCTCCAGGTGTCCCCTGTCCCCCCAGGTGTCCCCAGGTGTCCCCAGGTGTCCCCAGGTGTGTCCCCAGATGTCCCCAGGTGTCCCCAGGTGTGTCCCCTGTCCCCCCAAGTGTCCCCTGTCCCCCCAAGTGTCCCCAGGTGTCCCCCCAGGTGTCCCCAGGTGTCCCCAGGTGTCCCCAGGTGTCCCAGGCTCACCTTCCTTCTCGTAGAGGACGTTGAATGGCTGCAGCAGCTCGTGCTTGGCGCACTCCACCACGCCCATGCGCGCCTTCTTCTCATCCTCCAGCGCCCTGCGGGGACAGCGCCGCCACGGCACCCCTGGGTGAGCCTGGGTGAACCTGGGTGAGCCTGGGATCACACCTGGGTGAGCCTGGGTGAACCTGGGTGAGCCTGGGATCACACCTGGGATCACACCTGGGTGAGCCTGGGATCACACCTGGGTGAGCCTGGGATCACCTGGGATCACACCTGGGTGAGCCTGGGATCACACCTGGGTGAACCTGGGATCACACCTGGGTGAACCTGGGATCACACCTGGGTGAACCCCTGGGATCACCTGGGATCACACCTGGGTGAACCCCTGGGATCACCTGGGATCACCTGGGATCACACCTGGGATCACACCTGGGTGAGCCTGGGTGAACCTGGGATCACCCCTGGGATCACACCTGGGTGAACCTGGGATCACACCTGGGTGAGCCTGGGTGAACCCCTGGGATCACCTGGGATCACCCCTGGGATCACACCTGGGTGAGCCTGGGATCACACCTGGGTGAACCTGGGATCACACCTGGGATCACACCTGGGTGAACCCCTGGGATCACCTGGGATCACACCTGGGTGAACCTGGGATCACCCCTGGGATCACACCTGGGTGAACCTGGGATCACACCTGGGTGAACCCCTGGGATCACCTGGGATCACACCTGGGTGAACCTGGGATCACACCTGGGATCACCTGGGATCACCCCTGGGTGAACCTGGGATCACACCTGGGATCACCCCTGGGATCACCTGAGATCACCTGGGATCACCCCTGGGATCACCCCTGGGATCACCTGAGATCACCTGGGATCACCTGAGATGGGATCACACCTGAGCTCACATCTCAAACACCTGCCCGGGAACAGCCCAAACCCTTGGAATTCCATCCCATTCCAGGTATCCCAGATGGAATTCCAGCCCCATCCAGGTATCCCAGCTCATTCCAGGTATCCCAGCTCATTCCAGGTATCCCAGATGGAATTCCATCCCATTCCAGGAATTCCATCCCATCCCAGCCCCATCCCAGTTGGAATTCCCGGGATTACCGGAGGGTGAAGGGCACGGTGTCGAAGCGCCGCTCCACCTCGCTGAACAAAGCCTCAAATCCCTGGAATTCCAGCCCTCTCCAGGTATCCCAGGTGGAATCCCAGCCCATCCCAGGTATCCCAGGTGGAATTCCATCCCATTCCAGGAATTCCATCCCATTCCAGCCCCATCCCAGGTGGAATTCCATCCCATTCCAGGAATTCCATCCCATTCCAGCCCCATCCCAGGTGGAATTCCCGGGATTACCGGAGGGTGAAGGGCACGGTGTCGAAGCTCCGCTCCACCTCGCTGAACAAAGCCTCAAATCCCTGGAATTCCATCCCCATCCCAGCCCTCTCCAGGTATCCCAGATGGAATCCCAGCCCATTCCAGGTATCCCAGATGGAATTCCATCCCATTCCAGCCCCATCCCAGTTGGAATTCCCGGGATTACCGGAGGGTGAAGGGCACGGTGTCGAAGCGCCGCTCCACCTCGCTGAAGGAAACTCAGATCCCTGGAATTCCATCCCCATTCCAGCCCCATTCCAGGTATCCCAGGTGGAATTCCAGCCCATTCCAGGTATCCCAGTCCCATTCCAGCCCATTCCAGGTATCCCAGCCCATTCCAGGTATCCCAGGTGGAATTCCAGCCCATCCCAGTTGGAATTCCCGGGATTACCGGAGGGTGAAGGGCATGGTGTCGAAGCGCCGCTCCACCTCGCTGAACAAAGCCTCAAATCCCTGGAATCCCAGCCCATTCCAGGTATCCCAGGTGGAATCCCAGCCCATTCCAGGTATCCCAGTCCCATTCCAGCCCCATTCCAGGTATCCCAGCCCCATTCCAGGAATTCCAGCCCCATCCCAGTTGGAATTCCCGGGATTACCGGAGGGTGAAGGGCATGGTGTCGAAGCGCCGCTCCACCTCGCTGAAGAAGGCGCGCGAGGTTTTCATCTTCAGCCCGTACTGCTTGGAGGGGTCCCGCTTGTAAATCGTGGTTCTCTGCCCCGCGTCCTTCGCCTGGAAAACATTCCCGGGGAATCCTCGGAATTCCGGAGCCGCCCAGGCCGGGAATTCCTGGGATTTCTCAGGGATGGAAGGCTGCTGACCTTTCCCTCGCCGCTGCTGACAAGGACGTCGACGGCGTAGACTTCGTGCACCTCAAATTCGGCTTTTTCGTGGTCCTTCCTGGGGGGAAAGGGGTTGGGAAGTGGGAAAATCTGGGAATTCTGAAGTTTCCAGGAATCCAAAACATTCCTGGGAATTCAGAAGTTTCCAGGAAAGCTTCCAGGAAAGCCAAAACCTTCCAGGAGACTCAAAGCGTTCCTGGGAACCCCAAATGTTCCTGGGAACCCCAAACATTCCTGGGAACCCAAAACGTTCCTGGGAACCCAAAATGTTCCTGGAAACCCAAAACATTCCTGGGAACCCAAAATGTTCCTGGGAACCCAAAACATTCCTGGGAACCCAAAATGTTCCTGGGAACCCAAAATGTTCCTGGGAACCCAAAACATTCCTGGGAACCCCAAACATTTCTGGAAACCCAAAATGTTCCTGGGAACCCAAACATTCCTGGGAACCCCAAACATTCCTGGGAACCCAAAACATTCCTGGGAACCCAAAATGTTCCTGGAAACCCAAACATTTCTGGGAACCCAAAGCATTCCCAGAAACCCCAAAACATTCCTGGAAACCCAAAATGTTCCTGGAAACCCAAAACCTGCCTGGAAACCCAAAACATTCCTGGGAACCCAAAACATTCCTGGGAACCCAAAACATTTCTGGGAATCCAAAACCTTCCTGGAAACCCCAAAACATTCCTGGGAAGCCAAAACATTCCTGGGAACCCAAAATGTTCCTGGGAATCCAAAACATTCCTGGGAACCCAAAGCATTCCTGGAAACCCCAAACATTCCTGGAAATCCCTCCTTCCCAAGAGCCCCCATTTTCCTCCTGATCCCATTTCCTCTGACCTCATTTTCCCCCATCCCATCTGATCCCATTCCTGATCCCATTCCCGATCCCGTTCCCCAATCCCATTTCCAGTCCTGTTCCCTGATCCCATTTGATCCGACTTCCCAATCCTGATCCCATTCCCGTTCCCAATCCCATTCCCATTCCCTGATCCCGTTCCCCATTCCTGATCCCATTCCCAACCCCGTTCCCCAATCCAAATCCCTGCTCCCATTCCCGATCCCATTCCCCAATCCCAATCCCTGTTCCTGATCCCATTCACATTTCCCCGATCCCATTCCCGACCCCGTTCCCATTCCCAATCCCCGATCCCGTTCCCAGATCCTGTTCCCCAATCCCGTTCCCGATCCCATTCCTGATCCCGTTCCCTATTCCCAATCCCTGATCCCAGTCCCATTTCCCCGATCCCGTTCCCAGTCCCATTTCCCGATCCCGTTCTCCAATCCCAATCCCTGTTCCCATTCCTGATCCCATTTCCCATTCCCATTTCCCCGATCCCATTCCCAATCCCATTCCTATTTCTCGATCCCATTCCCCATTCCCAATCCCTGTTCCTGATCCCAATCCCTGTTCCCGATCCCATTCCCATTCCCATTCCCGTTCCCATTCCCGATCCCGTTCCCATTCCCGTTCCCATTCCCATTCCCAATCCCATTCCCATTCCCATTCCCGTTCCCGTTCCCATTCCCGATCCCGTTCCCATTCCCGATCCCATTCCCGTTCCCGTTCCCGTTCCCATTCCCCATTCCCGTTCCCATTTTCCCGTTCCCGTTCCCATTCCCATTTTCCCGTTCCCGTTCCCATTCCCGTTCCCATTCCCGTTCCCATTCCCATTCCCGTTCCCATTCCCATTCCCGTTCCCGATCCCGTTCCCATTCCCATTCCCGATTCCCCATTCCCATTCCCGATCCCATTCCCAATCCTGTTCCCATTCCCGATCCCATTCCCATTCCCGTTCCCATTCCCATTCCCATTCCCGTTCCCATTCCCGATCCCATTCCCATTCCCATTCCCGTTCCCATTCCCATTCCCATTCCCATTCCCACTCCCGTTCCCGTTCCCGATCCCATTCCCAATCCTGTTCCCATTCCCGTTCCCATTCCCATTCCCATTCCCGTTCCCATTCCTATTCCCGATCCCGTTCCCGTTCCCATTCCCGATCCCGTTCCCATTTTCCCATTCCCGTTCCCGTTCCCATTCCCGACCCCGTTCCCATTCCCATTTTCCCGTTCCCGTTCCCGTTCCCATTCCCGTTCCCGTTCCCGTTCCCATTCCCGACCCCGTTCCCATTCCCATTTTCCCGTTCCCGTTCCCGTTCCCATTCCCGTTCCCGTTCCCGTTCCCATTCCCATTCCCGTTCCCATTCCCGTTCCTGTTCCCATTCCCGTTCCCATTCCCAATCCTGTTCCCGTTCCCATTCCCGTTCCCAATCCCATTTTCCCATTCCCATTTTCCCATTCCCCATTCCCGTTCCCATTTTCCCATTCCCATTCCCATTCCCATTCCCCATTCCCATTCCCGATCCTGTTCCCATTCCTGTTCCCATTCCCGTTCCCATTCCCGTTCCCATTCCCATTTTCCCATTCCCATTTTCCCATTCCCATTCCCATTCCCGCTCCCGTTCCCGCTCACTTCTGCTGGTCCGAGGGGTTCTGGATGATCGTTTTCTCCCCGTCGATCACGTGCTGCTTCAGCTGGTGCGACAGCATCCCTGCGGGAACGGCTTACTGGGACGGACTGGGATGGACTGGGAATGGACTGGGACGGACTGGGACGGACTGGGGGGGACTGGGGGGGACTGGGATGGACTGGGAGGGACTGGGAGGGACTGGGAACGGACTGGGATGGATGGGGGGGGACTGGGGGGGACTGGGAGGGACTGGGAGGGACTGGGAGGGGACTGGGAGGGGACTGGGAGGGACTGGGATGGACTGGGATGGACTGGGACAGACTGGGGGGGACTGGGAGGGACTGGGAATGGACTGGGGGGGACTGGGACGGACCGGGGGGGACTGGGAATAGACTGGGAGGGACTGGGAGAGATGGGGGGGGGGACTGGGGGGGACTGGGAGGGACTGGGAGGGGACTGGGAGGGGACTGGGAGGGAACTGGGAGGGGACTGGGAGGGACTGGGATGGACTGGGAGGGACTGGGATGGATGGGGGGGGACTGGGGGGGACTGGGAATGCACTGGGAACGGACTGGGATGGACTGGGAGCAGACTGGGAGAGACTGATCTGTACTGGTCTGGACTGGTCTGTACTGGGCTGGATTATTCTGTACTGGTATGTACTGGTCAGTACTGGTCTGGACTGGTCCGTACTGGTCAATACTGGTCTGTACTGGTCTGCACTGGTCCATACTGGTCTATACTGGTCTGTACTATTCTGTACTGGTCTATACTGGTCAATACTGGTCTATATTATTCTGTACTGGTCTGTATTATTCTGTACTGGTCCATACTGGTCTGTACTGGTCCATACTGGGAGCCCCAGTGCACTCCCCCAGGCGCAGTTCCCGGCCGGGGCCGTGCAGGATCCCAGAGGGATTTGGGGACTCCTCCCCTTTCCCATCCTGGGAAGAGCCCCCGGCATTCCCGACATTCCCAACGTTCCCAACATTCCCAAATTTCCCGACACTCCCAGCATTCCTGACATTCCCAACATTCCCAGCATTCCCGGCATTCCTGACATTCCTGACACTCCCGACATTCCTGACACTCCCAACATTCCTGACACTCCCAGCATTCCCGGCATTCCCAGCATTCCCGACATTCCCAGCATTCCCAACATTCCTGACATTCCCAACATTCCCGACATTCCTGACACTCCCAGCATTGCCGGCATTCCTGACATTCCTGACATTCCCGACATTCTCAACATTCCAGACATTCCCAAATTTCCCAACACTCCCAGCATTCCCAACATTCCTGACATTCCCAACATTCCCAACATTCCCGACATTCTCAACATTCCCGACATTCCCAACATTCCCAGCATTCCTGACATTCCCAACATTCCCAGCATTCCTGACATTCCCAGCATTCCTGACATTCCCAACATTCCCAGCATTCCCGACATTCTCAACATTCCCGACATTCCTGACACTCCCAGCATTCCCAAATTTCCCAACATTCCTGACATTCTCAACATTCCCAGCATTCCTGACATTCCCGACATTCCCAGCATTCCCGGCATTCCTGGCATTCCCGGCATTCCTGGCATTCCCGGCATTCCTGACACTCCTGATACTCTTGACATTCCCAGCATTCCCGACATTCCCAACCCACTCCTGGGGCAGCGGGAATTCCCGGAATTCCAGGGAATTGGGCAGTGCTGGAGCTCTCAGGGGAGCTGGGAGAACCCAGGGGGAAAAGGAGCGGGATCAGCTCCAGGATCAGCTCCAGGATCAGCTCCAGGATCCCGATCCAGCAATCCCAGGAATTCCCAGCAATCCTGCTGGGATCCCCTTTTCCCTGGGATCCCCTTTTCCCTCGGATCCTTTTTCCCCATGATCGCTTTTCCCTGGAATTCCTTTTTTCCTGGAATTCCCTTTTTCCTGTTATCCTTTTCCCTGTGACCCTTTTCCCCTGTGACCCTTTTTCCCAGGAATTCCCTTTTCCCTGGAATCTCCTTTACCCTAAATTCCCTTTACCCTGAATTCCCTTTTCCCAGGAATTCCCTTTCTCCAGGAATTCCTTTTTCCCTGGGATTCCATTTTTCCCTTTTATCCCTTTTCCCTGGGATCCTTTTTTTCCCCATGATCCCTTTTCCCTGGAATTCCTTTTTTCCTGGAATTCCCTTTTTCCCTGCAATTCCCTTTTCCCAGGAATCCCCTTTTCCCTGAAATTCCTTTTCCCAGGAATCCCCTTTTCCCAGGAATCCCCTTTTCCCTGAAATTCCTTTTCCCAGGAATTCCCTTTTTCCCTTTTATCCTTTTCCCAGGAATTCCCTTTCTCCAGGAATTTCCTTTTCCCAGGAATTCCTTTTTCCCTGGAACTTCCTTTTCCCTGCAATTCCTTTTTCCCTGAAATTCCTTTTCCCAGGAATTCCCTTTTTCCCTTTTATCCTTTTCCCTGCAATCCCCTTTTCCCAGGAATCCCCTTTTTCCCCTGGGATCCCATTTATCCCTTTTATCCCATTTTCCTGGAATCCCCTTTTCCCCAGAATTCCCTTTTCCCAGGAATTCCCTTTTCCCAGGAATTCCCTTTTCCCAGCAATTCCTTTTTCCCAGGAACCCTTTTCCTGGAATCCATTTTCCCTGGAATCCTTTTTCCCTGCAATTCCCTTTTCCCTGGAATTCCCTTTTTCCAGGAATTCCCTTTTTCCCTAGAACTCCCTTTTCCCTGCAATTTCCTTTTTCCCAGGAATTCCCTTTTCCCAGGAATTCCTTTTCCCTGGAACTTCCTTTTCCCAGGAATTCCCTTTTCCCAGGAATTCCCTTTTCCCAGGAATTCCCTTTTCCCCAGAATTCCTTTTCCCTGGAATCCCCTTTTCCCAGGAATCCCCTTTTCCCAGCAATTCCTTTTTCCCTGGATTCCTCTCCCTCACCTTCAATGGGTGTGCAGTGGAACGCGTGGGCGATTTTATTCCAGGCCTCCGTCACTTGTGTGTTCTGGGATAACACGAAAAAAACATGGAAAAAACACGGAAAAATCATGGAAAAAACATGGAAAAAACATGGAAAAAACATGGAAAAATCATGGAAAAATCACGGAAAAATCACGGAAAACAAAATCATTTCATGGATAAAAAAATTCCCACCCGGATCTTTCCCTAAATCCCATTTTCCGGGAAGAATTCCCGAAGCTTTTCCACCCAGCAGCTGCTCCCACACATCCAAAAAAAACGGGAAAAAATGGAGTTTTCCCATGAGGCTGCTCCCGGAAAATCCCAAAGGTTGGGTCCAGAATTCCCAGAATTCCCAAGATTCTCAGAATTCCTGCCCGATTCCCAAAATTCCCACCCGATTCCTGGAATTCCCGGAATTCCCGCCCAATTCCCGGAATTCCCACCCAATTCCCAGAATTCCCAAGATTCCCCGAATTCCCAAGATTCCTGGAATTCCCACCTGATTCCCGGAATTCCCACCCAATTCCCGCCCGATTCCCGGGATTCCCACCTGATTCGATTCCCAGAATTCCCACCCAATTCCCGGGTTTCCCAAGATTCCCAGAATTCCCAAGATTCCCGGAATTCCCACCTGATTCCCGGGTTTCCCAAGATTCCCAGAATTCCCACCTGATTCGATTCCCGGAATTCCCAGAATTCCCACCTGATTCCCGGAATTCCCAAGATTCCCAGAATTCCCAAGATTCCCGGAATTCCCACCTGATTCAATTCCTGGAATTCCCACCCGATTCCCAAAATTCCCGCCCGATTCCCGGAATTCCCAAGATTCCCAGAATTCCCAGAATCCCCACCTGATTCCCAAGATTCCCAGGATTCCCAGAATTCCCAGAATTCCCGTGATTCCCACCTGGTTCCCGGGTTTCCCAAGATTCCCAGAATTCCCACCCAATTCCCAGAATTCCCGGAATTCCCGTGATTCCCACCTGATTCCCGGGTTTCCCAAGATTCCCAGAATTCCCAGAATTCCCGGAATTCCCGTGATTCCCGCCCGATTCCCGGGTTTCCCAAGATTCCCAGAATTCCCACCTGATTCCCAGAATTCCCGCCCGATTCCCAGAATTCCCAAGATTCCCGGAATTCCCACCCAATTCCCAGAATTCCCAAGATTCCCAGAACTCCCAAGATTCCCAGAATTCCCGGAATTCCCACCCGATTCCCGGGTTTCCCAAGATTCCCAGAATTCCCAGAATTCCCGTGATTCCCACCTGATTCCCAGAATTCCCACCCAATTCCCAGAATTCCCAAGATTCCCAGAATTCCCGGAATTCCCACCCAATTCCCAAAATTCCCGGGATTCCCACCTGATTCCCGGGTTTCCCAGAATTCCCAGAATTCCCAGAATTCCCACCCAATTCCTGGAATTCACGGAATTCCCACCTGATTCCCAGAATTCCCACCCAATTCCCGGAATTCCCGTCCAATTCCCAAAATTCCCGCCCGATTCCCGGAATTCCTAGAATTCCTGGGTTTCCCAAGATTCCCAGGATTCCCAGAATTCCCACCCAATTCCCGGGATTCCCAAGATTCCCAAAATTCCTGGAATTCCCACCCAATTCCCAGAATTCCCACCTGATTCCCGGGTTTCCCAAGATTCCCAGAATTCCCAAGATTCCCAGAATTCCCGGAATTCCCGTGATTCCCACCTGATTCCCGGAATTCCCAAGATTCCCAGAATTCCCGGAATTCCCAGAATTCCCACCTGATTCCCGGAATTCCCAAGATTCCCAGAATTCCCGGAATTCCCAAGATTCCCACCCAATTCCCGGAATTCCTGGGATTCCCACCTGATTCCCGGGTTTCCCAGAATTCCCAGAATTCCCGGAATTCCCACCTGATTCCCAGAATTCCCACCCAATCCCCGGGTTTCCCAAGATTCCCAGAATTCCCAAGATTTCCCGAATTCCCGTGATTCCCACCTGATTCGATTCCCAGAATTCCCGGAATTCCCAAGATTCCCGGAATTCCCAGAATTCCCGAAATTCCCACCCCCTTCCTAAAATTCCCACCTGATTCCCAGAATTCCCACCCAATTCCTGGAATTCCCAAGATTCCCAGAATTCCCAAGATTCCCAGAATTCCCGTGATTCCCACCTGATTCCCGGGTTTCCCAAGATTCCCAGAATTCCCAGAATTCCCGGAATTCCCGTGATTCCCACCTGATTCCCGGGTTTCCCAAGATTCCCAGAATTCCCAGAATTCCCGGAATTCCCGTGATTCCCACCTGATTCCCGGGTTTCCCAGAATTCCCAAGATTCCCAAGATTCCCAGAATTCCCAGAATTCCCGGAATTCCCAGAATTCCCACCCGATTCCCGGGATTCCCACTCAATTCCCGGGTTTCCCAAGATTCCCAGAATTCCCAAGATTCCCAAGATTCCCAGAATTCCCACCCAATTCCCAAAATTCCTGGAATTCCCACCCGATTCCCGTGATTCCCACCTGATTCCCAGAATTCCCAGAATTCCCGGAATTCCCAGAATTCCCGTGATTCCCACCTGATTCCCGGGTTTCCAAAGATTCCCAGAATTCCCGGAATTCCCAGAATTCCCACCCAATTCCCAGAATTCACGGAATTCCCACCCGATTCCCAGAATTCCCACCCAATTCCCGGAATTCCCAAGATTCCCAGAATTCCCACCCGATTCCCGGGATTCCCACCTGATTCCCGGGTTTCCCAAGATTCCCAGAATTCCCAGAACTCCCAGAATTCCCAAGATTCCCAGAATTCCCAAGATTCCCAAAATTCCCACCCAATTCCCGGGTTTCCCAAGATTCCCAGAATTCCCAGAATTCCCGGAATTCCCGTGATTCCCACCTGGTTCCCGGGTTTCCCAAGATTCCCAGAACTCCCAGAATTCCCGGAATTCCCGGAATTCCCGTGATTCCCACCTGATTCCCGGGTTTCACGAGCCGCAGGGCGGCCTCGGCGCACAGATGCGCCGCCTTGACGACGTCGGCTTTGCGGCCGCAGACGGGATTTTCCTGGGGGAAAAAAAAACCGGGAAAATTCGGGAATTCCCAGGGTTTGGGATTGGATCCGATCCCTGGAATTCTGCTGGGAGGGGGAAAATTCCCTCATGGAATTCCCAAAAACATTCCCAAGGTTTTTTCCCAAAGCCAGAGCTCGGGATTTATTCCCAGGGAATGGGAGAAGCTGAGGAATTCCCAGCAGGAATTCCAGAGGTAGCAGAGAGGCAAAATTCCAGAGGGAAAAGTGGGAAGCAGGGATTGATTCTGGGAATGGGATCCTGGGGTTTTCCAGGAGGAAAAATGGGAATTCTGGGGTTTTCCAGGAAAAAAAATGGGAATCCTGGGGTTTTCCAGGAGGAAAAATGGGAAGCAGGGATTGATTTGGGGAATGGGAATGGAATCCTGGGTTTATTCCAGGAAAAAAAATGGGAATCCTGGGATTTTCCAGGAAATAAAATGGGAATTCTGGGGTTTTCCAGGAGGAAAAATGGGAATCCTGGGGTTTTTCCTGGGTTTATTCCAGGAAAAAAAAATGGGAAGCAGGGATTGATTTTGGGAATGGGAATGGAATCCTGGGTTTATTCCAGGAAGAAAAATGGGAATCCTGGGGTTTTCCAGGAGGAAAAATGGGAATTCTGGGGTTTTTCCAGGAGGAAAAATGGGAATCCTGGGGTTTTCCAGGAAGAAAAATGGGAATTCTGGGGTTTTCCAGGAAGAAAAATGGGAATCCTGGGTTTATTCCAGGAAGAAAAATGGGAATCCTGGGGTTTTCCAGGAAAAAAAATGGGAAGCAGGGATTGATTTTGGGAATGGGATCCTGGGGTTTTTCCAGGAGGAAAAGTGGGAATTCTGGGGTTTTCCAGGAAGAAAAATGGGAATTCTGGGGTTTTTCCAGGAGGAAAAATGGGAATCCTGGGTTTATTCCAGGAAATAAATTGGGAAGCAGGGATTGATTTTGGGGAATGGGAATGGAATCCTGGGTTTATTCCAGGAAAAAAAATGGGAATCCTGGAATTTTCCAGGAAAAAAAATGGGAATCCTGGGGTTTTTCCAGGAAGAAAAGTGGGAATCCTGGGTTTATTCCAGGAAGAAAAGTGGGAAGCAGGGAGTGGTTTTGGGGAATGGGAATGGAATCCTGGGTTTATTCCAGGAAAAAAAATGGGAATTCTTGGGTTTTCCAGGAAATAAAATGGGAATCCTGGGGTTTTCCAGGAAAAAAAATGTGAATTCTGGGTTTATTCCAGGAAGAAAAATGGGAAGCAGGGATTGATTTGGGGAATGGGAATCCTGGGTTTATTCCAGGAAGAAAAATGGGAATTCTGGGGTTTTCCAGGAAATAAAATGGGAATCCTGGGGTTTTTCCAGGAAATAAAATGGGAATCCTGGGGTTTTTCCAGGAAATAAATTGGGAAGCAGGGATTGATTTTGGGGAATGGGAATGGAATCCTGGGTTTATTCCAGGAAATAAATTGGGAAGCAGGGATTGATTTGGGGAATGGGAATGGAATCCTGGGATTTTCCAGGAAGAAAAATGGGAATTCTGGGGTTTTTCCAGGAGGAAAAATGGGAATCCTGGGGTTTTCCAGGAGGAAAAATGGGAAGCAGGGATAGATTTTTGGGGAATGGGAATCCTGGGTTTATTCCAGGAAGAAAAGTGGGAATTCTGGGGTTTTCCAGGAAATAAAATGGGAATTCTGGGGTTTTCCAGGAGGAAAAATGGGAATCCTGGGGTTTTTCCAGCAGGAAAAATGGGAATCCTGGGTTTATTCCAGGAAGAAAAATGGGAATCCTGGGGTTTTTCTAGGAAATAAAATGGGAATCCAGGGGTTTTCCAGCAGGAAAAGTGGGAAGCAGGGATTGATTCTGGGAATGGGAATGGAATCCTGGGTTTATTCCAGGAAAAAAAATGGGAATCCTGGGGTTTTTCCAGGAGGAAAAGTGGGAAGCAGGGATTGATTTTTGGGGAATGGGAATCCTGGGTTTATTCCAGGAAAAAAAATGGGAATTCTGGGGTTTTCCAGGAAGAAAAATGGGAATCCTGGGGTTTTTCCAGGAAGAAAAATGGGAATTCTGGGGTTTTCCAGGAGGAAAAATGGGAATCCTGGGGTTTTCCAGGAGGAAAAGTGGGAAGCAGGGATTGATTTTTGGGGAATGGGAATCCTGGGTTTATTCCAGGAAAAAAAATGGGAATTCTGGGGTTTTCCAGGAAAAAAAATGGGAATCCTGGGGTTTTTCCAGGAAGAAAAGTGGGAATTCTGGGGTTTTTCCAGGAAGAAAAGTGGGAAGCAGGGAGTGGTTTTGGGGAATGGGAATGGAATCCTGGGGTTTTCCAGGAAATAAAATGGGAATCCTGGGTTTATTCCAGGAGGAAAAATGGGAATCCTGGGATTTTCCAGGAAGAAAAATGGGAAGCAGGGATTGATTTTGGGAATGGGAATGGAATCCTGGGGTTTTCCAGGAGGAAAAATGGGAATTCTGGGGGTGCCTTGCCAGGGATCTGGGCTGGGGCCACCTGGATCCAGATTTTGGGATGGTGACACCTGGATCCAGAGGCTCTGGATTGGATCCACCTGGATCCAACGGATCAGAACCGGTCCCAGTGTGGATCCAGTGGATCAGAACCGGTCCCAGTGTGGATCCAGTGGATCAGAACCGGTCCCAGTGTGGATCCAGTGGATCAGAACCGGTCCCAGTGTGGATCCAGAGGATCAGAACCGGTCCCAGTGTGGATCCAGTGGATCAGAACTGGTCCCAGTGTGGATCCAGGGGTGTCCCCAGTGTGGATCCAGTGGATCAGAACCGGTCCCAGTGTGGATCCAGTGGATCAGAACCGGTCCCAGTGTGGATCCAGTGGATCAGAACCGGTCCCAGTGTGGATCCACAGGATCAGAACCGGTCCCAGTGTGGATCCAGTGGATCAGAACCGGTCCCAGTGTGGATCCAATGGATCAGAACCGGTCCCAGTGTGGATCCAGAGGCTCAGAACCGGTCCCAGTGTGGACCCAGGGGTGTCCCCAGTGTGGATCCAGTGGATCAGAACCGGTCCCAGTGTGGATCCAATGGATCAGAACCGGTCCCAGTGTGGATCCAGTGGATCAGAACCGGTCCCAGTGTGGATCCAGTGGATCAGAACCGGTCCCAGTGTGGATCCAGGGGTGTCCCCAGTGGATCAGAACCGGTCCCAGTGTGAATCCAATGGATCAGAACCGGTCCCAGTGTGGATCCACAGGATCAGAACCGGTCCCAGTGTGGATCCAGTGGATCAGAACCGGTCCCAGTGTGGATCCAGTGGATCAGAACCGGTCCCAGTGTGGATCCAGAGGATCAGAACCGGTCCCAGTGTGGATCCACAGGATCAGAACCGGTCCCAGTGTGGATCCAGGGGTGTCCCCAATGGATCAGAACCGGTCCCAGTGTGGATCCAGGGGTGTCCCCAGTGGATCAGAACCGGTCCCAGAGCGGACCCAGGGGTGTCCCCAGTGGATCAGAACCGGTCCCAGTGTGGATCCAGTGGATCAGAACCGGTCCCAGAGCGGATCCAGGGGTGTCCCCAGTGGATCAGAACCATTCCCAGTGTGGATCCAGTGGATCAGAACCGGTCCCAGTGTGGATCCAGTGGATCAGAACCGGTCCCAGAGCAGATCCAGGGGTGTCCCCGTTCCCGAGGGGATCCCCCGGAGCCTCACCCACCTTGGAGGCGCCGATGACGAAGGTGTGAGCCACGTTAGCGATGAAGCCGTCCACGTGCACGCCCAGGTCACTGCAACACACAGGGAAACAGCGGGAATAACAACGGGAAAAACGGGAATAACAACGGGAATAACGGGAATAACAACGGGAATAACAACGGGAATAACGGGAATAACGGGAATAACAACGGGAATAACAACGGGAATAACAACGGGAATAACGGGAATAACAACGGGAATAACGGGAATAACAACGGGAATAACAACGGGAAAAACGGGAATAACAACGGGAATAACGGGAATAACAACGGGAAAAACGGGAATAACAACGGGAATAACAACGGGAATAACAACGGGAATAATGGGAATAACAACGGGAATAACAACGGGAATAACAACGGGAATAACAACGGGAAAAACGGGAATAACAACGGGAATAACAACGGGAATAACAACGGGAATAATGGGAATAACAACGGGAATAACAACGGGAATAACAACGGGAATAACAACGGGAAAAACGGGAATAACAACGGGAATAACAACGGGAATAACAACGGGAATAACAACGGGAATAATGGGAATAACAACGGGAATAACAACGGGAATAACAACGGGAATAACAACGGGAAAAACGGGAATTCCAGAGGAAAAGTGGGAAACAGGGAGTGGTTTGGGGAATGGGAATGGAATTCTGGGGTTTTCCAGGAAGAAAAATGGGAATCCTGGGTTTATTCCAGGAAAAAAAATGGGAATCCTGGGTTTATTCCAGCAGGAAAAATGGGAAGCAGGGATTGATTTGGGGAATGGAATCCTGGGTTTATTCCAGGAAATAAATTGGGAAGCAGGAATTGATCTGAGGAATGGGAATGGAATCCTGGGGTTTTCCAGCAGGAAAAATGGGAAGCAGGGATTGATTTTGGGGGAATGGGAATCCTGGAATCCTGGGATTTTCCAGGAAGAAAAGTGGGAAGCAGGGAGTGGTTTTGGGGAATGGGAATGGAATCCTGGGTTTATTCCAGCAGGAAAAGTGGGAAGCAGGGATTGGTTTTGGGGTGGGGAATGTTCATCCCGAGGTTTTCCAGGAAGAAAAATGGGAAGCAGGGATTGATTTGGGGAATGGGAATGGAATCCTGGGATTTTCCAGGAAGAAAAATGGGAAGCAAGGGGTGGTTTTGGGGAATGGGAATGGAATCCTGGGGTTTTCCAGCAGGAAAAGTGGGAAGCAGGGATTGATTTTGGGGGAATGGGAATGGAATCCTGGGATTTTCCAGGAAGAAAAATGGGAATTCTGGGGTTTTCCAGGAAAAAAAATGGGAATCCTGGGGTTTTCCAGCAGGAAAAATGGGAAGCAGGGATTGATTTTGGGGACTGGGATTGGAATCCTGGGATTTTCCAGCAGGAAAAGTGGGAATCCTGGGTTAATTCCAGGAAGAAAAGTGGGAAGCAGGGATTGGTTTGGGGAATGGGAATGGAATCCTGGGATTTTCCAGGAAGAAAAATGGGAAGCAGGGATTGATTTTGGGGAATGGGAATGGAATCCTGGGATTTTCCAGGAAAAAAAATGGGAAGCAGGGATTGATTTGGGGAATGGGAATGGAATCCTGGGATTTTCCAGGAAGAAAAATGGGAAGCAGGGATTGATTTTGGGGAATGGGAATGGAATCCTGGGTTAATTCCAGCAGGAAAAGCGGGAAGCAGAGACTGCCTTGCCAAGGATCTGGGATGGTGCCACCTGGATCCAGATGTTTTGGGATGGTGCCACCTCAGATCCAGAGGTTTTGGGATGGTGCCACCTGGATCCAGATGTTTTGGGATGGTGCCACCTCAGATCCAGAGGTTTTGGGATGGTGCCACCTGGATCCAGATGTTTTGGGATGGTGCCACCTCAGATCCAGATGTTTTGGGATGGTGCCACCTCAGATCCAGATGTTTTGGGATGGTGCCACCTCAGATCCAGAGGTTTTGGGATGGTGCCACCTCAGATCCAGAGGTTTTGGGATGGTGCCACCTCAGATCCAGATGTTTTGGGATGGTGCCACCTCAGATCCAGAGGTTTTGGGATGGTGCCACCTGGATCCAGATGTTTTGGGATGGTGCCACCTCAGATCCAGATGTTTTGGGATGGTACCACCTGGATCCAGATGTTTTGGGATGGTGCCACCTCAGATCCAGATGTTTTGGGATGGTGCCACCTCAGATCCAGAGGTTTTGGGATGGTGCCACCTCAGATCCAGATGTTTTGGGATGGTGCCACCTCAGATCCAGAGGTTTTGGGATGGTGCCACCTCAGATCCAGAGGTTTTGGGATGGTGCCACCTCAGATCCAGAGGTTTTGGGATGGTGCCACCTCAGATCCAGAGGTTTTGGGATGGTGCCATCTGGATCCAGATGTTTTGGGATGGTGCCACCTCAGATCCAGAGGTTTTGGGATGGTGCCACCTCAGATCCAGAGGTTTTGGGATGGTGCCACCTGGATCCAGAGGTTTTGGGATGGTGCCATCTCACATCCAGATGTTTTGGGATGGTGCCACCTCAGATCCAGAAAATCTGGGATGGTGCCACCTGGATCCAGAGGTTTTGGGATGGTACCACCTGGATCCAGATGTTTTGGGATGGTGCCACCTTGATCCAGATGTTTTGGGATGGTACCACCTGGATCCAGAGGTTTTGGGATGGTGCCATCTCAGATCCAGAGGTTTTGGGATGGTGCCACCTCAGATCCAGATGTTTTGGGATGGTACCACCTCAGATCCAGAGGTTTTGGGATGGTGCCACCTCAGATCCAGAGGTTTGGGATGGTGCCACCTCAGATCCAGATGTTTTGGGATGGTGCCACCTCAGATCCAGAGGTTTTGGGATGGTGCCACCTCAGATCCAGAGGTTTTGGGATGGTGCCACCTCAGATCCAGATGTTTTGGGATGGTGCCACCTCAGATCCAGATGTTTTGGGATGATGCCACCTGGATCCAGATGTTTTGGGATGGTGCCACCTCAGATCCAGAGGTTTTGGGATGGTGCCACCTCAGATCCAGAGGTTTTGGGATGGTGCCACCTCAGATCCAGAGGTTTTGGGATGGTGCCACCTGGATCCAGATGTTTTGGGATGGTGCCACCTCAGATCCAGATGTTTTGGGATGGTGCCACCTCAGATCCAGATGTTTTGGGATGGTACCACCTGGATCCAGAGGTTTTGGGATGGTGCCACCTCAGATCCAGATGTTTTGGGATGGTGCCACCTCAGATCCAGATGTTTTGGGATGGTGCCACCTCAGATCCAGATGTTTTGGGATGGTACCACCTGGATCCAGATGTTTTGGGATGGTGCCACCTCAGATCCAGAGTCTCTGGATCCCAGGAACCCCTCCAGGCTCATTAGCACGCTTTAATTAACAAGGAATTAACACCCAGGCAAAACCACGGGGTGGGAATGGGTGACCTGACAGCTCCTTCCATGCCAAAGGAATTTTGGGATTTTTGGGATTTTGGGAATTCCATGGAATGTGAGGCTGGCACTCACATTTTGACCAGGTCTCCGTCCTTGAGGATGTAATCCTGGTCGCTCTTGAGCGGGGAGAAGTGACACACGCAGTTATTTACGGATATACTCGTCGGGAAAGCGATTCCTGGGGGAAAAAAAATCATGGATTTGAGAAATTTGGGATGGGGGGAGGAGCTTAAAGCTGTTTTGGGACATCTCCTGCTATCCCAGGCTGCTCCAGCTTGGGAATTCTGGGAATTCTTCCCAAAATCCCAACTAAATCTACTCCAACAGCCTCAGGATGGGAATTTGGTGATGGATCCCAGCATTCCAGAACCTTCCTCCCACACCATCCCGAGGGATCCGTGGAAATTGGGCAGAGCAGGGAGGATTGGGGTTAAAATCAGGAATTCCTCATCCAGGAGTGAGGTTCCCACCTTTCTTCATTTCCTTTTCTTTCTTGAAGATTTTCCCGGTCTCTTCCATGATCATGGAGTCGCCCTTCTCGCACAGGCACAGCACGGACGCGCCGGGATTCGCTGCCTCCACCACCGAGCGCAGGACTCCTGGAGTTCACAGAAAAATAAACCACAAAATAACCTGGAATTCACAGAAAAATAACCTGGAATTCCCCAAAAAAACCCCAAAAAAAATAACCTGGAATTCACAAAAAAATAACCTGGAATTCACAAAAAAATAACCTGGAATTCCCCAAAAAACCCCCCCAAAATAACCTGGAATTCACAGAAAGATAAACCACAAAATAACCTGGAATTCACAAAAAAATAACCTGGAATTCCCCAAAAAAACCCCCCCAAAATAACCTGGAATTCACAGAAAGATAAACCACAAAATAACCTGGAATTCCCAAAAAAATAAACCACAAAATAACCTGGAATTCCCAAAAAAATAAACCACAAAATAACCTGGAATTCACAAAAAAAATAAACCACAAAATAACCTGGAATTCACAAAAAAATAACCTGGAATTCCCAAAAAAATTAACCACAAAATAACCTGGAATTCACAAAAAAATAACCTGGAATTCCCAAAAAAATAAACCAAAAATAACCTGGAATTTCCAAAAAAAACCCCCCCAAAATAACCTGGAATTCACAGAAAGATAAACCACAAAATAACCTGGAATTCACAAAAAAATAACCTGGGATTCCCCAAAAAAACCCCAAAAAATAACCTGCAATTCACAGAAAGGAATTCCCAAAAAAATAACCTGGAATTCACAAAAAAATAAACCACAAATTAACCTGGAATTCCCCAAAAAAACCCCCCCAAAATAACCTGGAATTCCCAGAAAAATAAACCACAAAATAACCTGGAATTCACAAAAAAATAACCTGGAATTCCCTAAAACCCCACCCCCCCCAAAATAACCTGGAATTCACAGAAAGATAAACCAAAAAATAACCTGGAATTCACAAAAAAATAAACCACAAAATAACCTGGAATTCCCCAAAAAAATAAACCACAAAATAACCTGGAATTCACAAAAAAAAAACCTGGAATTCCCCAAAAAAACCCCCCCAAAATAACCTGGAATTCACAGAAAGATAAACCACAAAATAACCTGGAATTCACAAAAAAATAACCTGGAATTCACAAAAAAATAAACCACAAAATAACCTGGAGTTCACAAAAAAATAACCTGGAATTCCCAAAAAAAATAAACCACAAAATAACCTGGAATTCCCAAAAAAATAAACCACAAAATAACCTGGAATTCCCAAAAAAATAAACCACAAAATAACCTGGAATTCCCAAAAAAATAACCTGGAATTCCCCAAAAAAATAAACCACAAAATAACCTGGAATTCCCAGAAAAATAAACCACAAATTAACCTGGAATTCACAAAAAAATAACCTGGAATTCCCCAAAAAAACCCCCCAAAATAACCTGGAATTCCCAAAAAAATAAACCACAAAATAACCTGGAATTCACAAAAAAATAACCTGGAATTCCCAAAAAAAAACCCCAAAAAATAACCTGGAATTCCCCATGGGAAAGGCGTAAATCCTGCTTGGATCGGTTTCTTTGGGAATGGTTTTTTTTTTGGGAATGTTTTTTTTTGGGAAGAGGGAGCCCTGCGCTCCAACGTTCTTCCAGGAGAAGTCAGAACTCTGGGAAAAGGTTTGGGAATGACTGGGAGACATCAGAGCTCTGGGAATGCTCTGGGATACATCAGAGCTCCAGGAACAGGTTTGGGAATGACTCTGGGAGACATCAGAACTTTGGGAAGAGGTTTGGGAATGACTGGGAAACGTCAGAGCTCTGGGAACAGGTTTGGGAATGACTCTGGGAGAAGTCAGAGCACTGGGAAAAGGTTTGGGAATGATTGGGAGACATCAGAGCTCTGGGAATGACTCTGGGAGACATCAAAACTTTGGGAAGAGCTTTGGGAATGACTGGGAAACATCAGAGCACTGGGAAGAGCTTTGGGAATGACTCTGGGAGACATCAGAGCTCCAGGAAGAGGTTTGGGAATGACTCTGGGAGACGTCAGAGCTCCAGGAAAAGGTTTGGGAATGACTGGGAGAAGTCAGAACTCCGGGAAGAGGTTTGAGAATGACTCTGGGAGAAGTCAGAGCTCTGGGAAGAGGTTTGGGAATGATTGGGAAACATCAAAACTCTGGGAACAGGTTTGGGAATGACTGGGAGAAGTCAGAGCTTTGGGAATGACTGGGAAACATCAGAGCTCCAGGAAAAGGTTTGGGAATGATTGGGAAACATCAGAGCACTGGGAACAGATTTGGGAATGACTGGGAGACGTCAAAACTCTGGGAAGAGGTTTGGGAATAACTCTGGGAAACATCAGAGCTCTGGGAAGAGGTTTGGGAATAACTCTGGGAAACATCAGAGCTCTGGGAAGAGGTTTGGGAATGACTCTGGGAGACATCAGAGCACTGGGAAGAGGTTTGGGAATGACTGGGAGAAGTCAGAGCTCTGGGAAGAGGTTTGGGAATGACTGGGAAACATCAGAGCTCCAGGAACAGGTTTGGGAATGACTGGGAAACATCAAAACTCTGGGAAGAGGTTTGGGAATGACTCTGGGAGACATCAGAGCTCTGGGAAGAGGTTTGGGAATGACTCTGGGAGACATCAGAGCTCTGGGAATAACTCTGGGAGACATCAAAACTCTGGGAACAGGTTTGGGAATGACTCTGGGAGACGTCAGAGCTCCAGGAACAGGTTTGGGAATGACTGGGAGCCATCAAATCCCGCTCCACCAGTCCCAATTTTCCAGGGAATCCGTGTGCTGACGCAGGGAACGCCCCACGCAACGCTCCAGGAAGTTTTGGGAATGTTCTGCTTCCAAAAATAAAAAACCCACCAGGAATTCCAGCCTTAGGAAAAAAAAAAGGCGTCCCCAGACCCTCTCAGCTGATCCCAAAATATTTTGGGATCCTGGAATGTCCCCTCACATTCCTCCCCTTTGTCCAAGGAATCCTTGGCGCTGTCACCTGTGCAACAACCTCGATTTCCACCCCCCTTTTCCCAGCACTTTTCCATGGGAAAGTCGGGAATATTTCCAATAACATTCCCGATAAGAGCCGGCGGGACACAGAGGGGGAATAAAACAAACGGGGGAAGGGAAAAAGAAAAAGCAGATAAAGGGGGAAAAAACCCTCGGAGCATTTCCAAGGGATCAGAGGAGCAGGATCCCTCTCTGCTTCCCGATTATTTTTATTTTTTAGGGAGTTGGGGAATTTTTTATCCCTAAAAAGCGACGGCTGGAGGGTTTTTTGGGCTGATTTTTGTGTGTGTTTGGCGTTCCCGAGGGAGGGGAAGCTGAGTTTTCCCCCCCAGGGAAGGGAGGTGGCCAAACTTCCAGCCTGGCCAGGAGATCTCCCTCCCTTCCCGAAGGGAATCCCAAAGCTCCCGGGACACCGGCGCGGCTTCAAAAGCTCTGGAGTCAGCAGGAAGCGGGGTGGGAGCCCGGGGAGCCCCGCGGAACCGGTCCGGGCGGCTCCCGGAGCCGGGACACCGGGAAAGGGATGAAAAAAAACTGGGGAAGGGGGAGCAGAGCGTGCCCGGGGTGGGGGCGGAGAATGGAGCCCCATTTCTGGGGCAGGAACCCCATTCCAGGGGCAGGAACCCCATTCCTGGGATAGGAACCCCATTCCTGTGACAGAACCCCAATCCCAGGATAGGAACCCCATTCCAGGGGCAGGAACCCCATTCCTGGGATAGGAACCCCATTCCAAGGATAGGAACCCCATTCCAGGATAGGAACCCCATTCCAGGATAGGAACCCCATTCCAGGATAGGAACCCCATTCCAGGGGCAGGAACCCCATTCCAGGATAGGAACCCCATTCCAGGATAGGAACCCCATTCCAGGGGCAGGAACCCCATTCCTGGGATAGGAACCCCATTCCCGGGACAGGACCCCCATTCCTGGGGCAGGAACCCCATTCCTGGGGCAGGAACCCCATTCCAAGGATAGGAACCCAAATCCCGGGATAGGAACCCCAACCCCGGGATAAGAACCCCATTCCCAGGGCAGGAACCCCAATCCTGGGGCAGGAACCCCATTCCAGGATAGGAACCCCATTCCAGAGCAGGAACCCCATTCCAGGATAGGAACCCCATTCCTGGGGCAGGAACCCCAATCCCGGGATAAGAACCCCATTCCCGGGATAGGAACCCCATTCCCGGGATAAGAACCCCATTCCCGGGTCTGGAACCCCATTCCTGGGGCAGGAACCCCATTCCTGGGGCAGGAACCCCAATCCCGGGATAGGAACTGATCCCCGGACTGGGTCAGGACCCCATTCCCAGAACTGGACCCCAACATTCCTGGGACAAGAATTCCCCAGCTGGGGCTGGATCCAACTCCTGACCAGGACAGGACCCCGATTCCAGGGACAGGACCCCGATTCCCGGGACAGGACCCCGATTCCAGGGACAGGACCCCGATTCCAGGGACAGGACCCCGATTCCCGGGACAGGACCCCGATTCCAGGGACGGGACCCCGTTCCCGGTACAGAACCCCGTTCCCGGGTCAGCACCTCCAGAGCCGTTCGGGATCCCATTCCCAGAACCGGACCCACATTCCCAGAACCGGAACCGCATTCCCGGGACAGGACCCCCATTCCCAGGATAGGACCCCCATTCCCGGGACAGGACCCCCATTCCCAGGATAGGAACCCCATTCCCGGGACAGGACCCCCATTCCCAGAACCGGACCCCGATTCCCGGGACAGGATCCCGTTCCCGGGACTGGACCCCCAGACCCGTCCGGACCCCCATTCCCGGTACAGAACCCCGTTCCCGGGTCAGCACCCCCCGACCCGTTCGGGATCCCATTCCCAGAACCGGACCCCATTCCCGGTACAGAACCCGGTTCCCGGAGCAGCCCCCACTCCCCCAAACCCATCCAGGCCCCCCCGCCTGGGGCTCCCCCCGCTCCCCGCCGGGCTCGGTCCCCCCCAAACCGGTACCGGCGAGGGGGCTCAGACCCCGCAGGAGCCCCGAACAAAAGGGGCAGGGCCGGTTTTGGGGCGGGGGGCTCAGGCCCGGCCCCGCTCCCCCGGTGCACGTGGGGCGCGGTACCACGTGCGGGCAGCGGCGGCGGCCGCGCGGGGCCGGGGCCCGCCGGGACCGGGGGGCTCCCGCCTACCGGGAAAGGCCCGGGGGGGTCCCACCGGGATACGGGGGGGGTCCCAACCCGCCCCCAGCCGCCCCCAGCCCCAAGCAGCGCTCCCCAAGCCGAGGGGGCCCATCCCGGTGCTCTCACAGCGGGGAACGGAGCGGGGCCCGCGCTCGGGCCTGGCCGCTCCCCCCTCAGCGCTTCCCCCGCGCCCTCCCCGCCGCCCCCCCCGGCCGCGGCCCGCACTCACGGTTGGCGATGTCCCCCCCCATCTTGTACTTGGTCACCACCAGGTCCTCGGCGATGGTGAGCTCGCTCGCCTCCTCCTCTCCCGACATGGTGGGAGCCCCGCCGAGCCCCCCGGAGCCCCCCCGGGCCTGCTGGAGCCCCCCCCCCGCCCGGCGCTGAGGAGCCCCCGGGACCGCGAGCCGGAGGCGCGAGCAGGGCAGAGCGCGGGCTCCGCGCGGGGCACGCTGGGAACGCGAGGCCTCCCCGCCCCCCTGGACTACAACTCCCGGCGGCCCCCGCGCGCAGAGCGCCCCCCCGGACGGGCGGGTTCCGGCCCCGCCTCCCTCCGCGGACTACAACTCCCGGCGAGCAGCGCGGCTCTCGCGAGAGGAGGCGGGGAGGGAGAGCGGAAGCGGCGCGCGGGGGGTGATGGGGGATGTAGGCGGAAAGCGGGAACGGGAGGGGAAGGGGCGGGTGCGGGATTTCGGTACCGGGAGCGGAATTTCGGTACCGGGAGCGGGATTTCGGTACCGGGAGCGGAGTTTCGGTACCGGGAGCGGTGGCTCTGCCCCTCTCTCGGCTTTCGGGGGTCCCCGGCACCTTCCTGGATCCAACCCGGTCCCACTCGCAACCCCCAGAGTCGCGACCTTCGTCTCACTCAGCCCCCGGTCCCCCGGTTAAGACCCCCGGGACCCCCCCCCAGCACCGGGAGCGGGGTCCTGAACCGTGGTCCCGATCTCCGGTCCCTCCTCGACCCCCCCCAAAGCTCAGCCCGGAGGTTTTTATTCAAATTCTTTTATTTCGATTCATCCCGCGCGACCCCCTGGGCCGGGGGCGATCCCTGAGCGGGGGGGTCCCCCCTCCCCCCCCCAAAAACCGGGGGAAACACCCCAAAAACGGATCCCGAGGGTTCCCCCCCCAAAAACCGGGGGAACACCCCAAAAAGGGATCCCGAGAGTCTCCCCCCCAAAAAACCGGGGAAACACCCCAAAAAGGGATCCCGGGGGTCCCCAACTCCAAAAACCGGGGAAACACCCCAAAAAGGGATCCCGGGGGTCCCCCCCAAAAAAACCGGGGGAAACACCCCAAAAACGGATCCCGGGGGTCCCCCCCCCCCGAAAATCCGGGGAAACACCCCAAAAAGGGATCCCGGGGGTCCCCCCCAAAAAAAACCGGGGAAACACCCCAAAAACGGATCCCGGGGGTCCCCAACTCCAAAAAACCGGGGGAAACACCCCAAAAAGGGATCCCGGGGGTCCCCAACTCCAAAAAACCGGGGGAAACACCCCAAAAACGGATCCCGGGGGTCCCCAACTCCAAAAAAACCGGGGGAAACACCCCAAAAAGGGATCCCGGGGTCCCCAACTCCAAAAAAACGGGGGAAACACCCCAAAAAGGGATCCCGGGGGTCCCCCCCAAAAAAAACCGGGGGAACACCCCAAAAAGGGATCCCGGGGGTCCCCAACTCCAAAAAACCGGGGAAACACCCCAAAAAGGGATCCCAGGGGTCCCCCCCAAAAAAAACCGGGGGAAACACCCCAAAAAGGGATCCCGGGGGTCCCCCCCGAACTCGGGGGGGGGGGGACACCCCCAAACCTTCACTCAGCAGGGAATGGGGAAACCTGAAAATGAGTCTGGGGTCCTTCAGGAATCCCACCCGAGCTCGTCTGTTCCGCCCCGGGCGGGGACCCCCGGCCCCCCAGGGACCCCCGAGCCTCAAAGGGACCCCCCCATGGACCCCCGAACCCCAAAGGGACCCCCGAGCCTCAAAGGGACCCCCCCAGGGACCCCCGAACCCCAAAGGGACCCCCCAGGGACCCCCGAGCCTCAAAGGGACCCCCCCAGGGACCCCCGAACCCCGAGAGACCCCCCAAGGGACCCCCGAACCCCGAGGGACCCCCGAGTCTCAAAGGGACCCCCCCAGGGACCCCCGAACCCCAAAGGGACCCCCCAGGGACCCCCGAGCCTCAAAGGGACCCCCCCAAGGGACCCCCGGCCCCCGAGGGACCCCCGAACCCCGAGAGACCCCCCAAGGGACCCCCGAACCCCCAGGGACCCCCGAGCCTCAAAGGGACCCCCCCAAGGACCCCCGAACCCCGAGGGACCCCCGAACCCCGAGAGACCCCCCAAGGGACCCCCGAACCCCGAGGGACCCCCGAGCCTCAAAGGGACCCCCCCAGGGACCCCCCAAGGGACCCCCCCCAGTGACCCCCATCCCCTTCAGGAACCCCAAACCCCCCCCAAGGACCCCCCCAGGAATTTGGGGGAGCACCAA
Organism: Poecile montanus; assembly: GCA_038429875.1. Lineage (NCBI taxonomy): Eukaryota > Metazoa > Chordata > Aves > Passeriformes > Paridae > Poecile > Poecile montanus. Next base: position 122,418 of record CM076531.1, read on the forward strand.
AATTTGGGGGGGGGAGGGAGGAATGAATAAAACGATGGGAGGGGGATCCAGGGGGGTCTCCATTGCCCCCTCCCCACCAATAAAAACCCACCCGGGGGACCCCCAGAGAAACCAAAACCCCCCCAGAGAGGGGAAAAAAAGGGGGGGGGCGAGGTCCTTCATCCATCCTGAGCCCCCCCGATTTGGGGAGGGGTCCCGGGAGGTTGGGGAGGGGTCCCGGGGGGTTGGGGAGGGGTCCCGGGATTTGGGGAGGGGTCTCTAAGTCCTCTGGGTGCCAATAATCGGGATTATCGAAGGCGCAGTCCGAGGCTTCCAAACTCCGCAGGGGCTTCATGGGGGTCGCGGGGGTGGGCGGGGGTCGCCGGCAGCCGAATTTGGGGAGGGGGCGGAAAGAAACGATGGGAGGGGGATCCAGGGGGGTCCCCACTGCCCCCTCCCCACCAATAAAAACCCACCCGGGGGACCCCCAGAGAAACCAAAACCCCCCCCAGAGGGTGAAAAAAAAAGGGGGGGGGGCGAGGTCCTTCATCCATCCTGAGCCCCCCCAATTTGGGGAGGGGTCCCGGGGGGTTGGGGAGGGGTCCCGGGATTTGGGGAGGGGTCTCTAAGTCCGCTGGGCTTTGGCGAAGAGGCGGCTGTGCCAATAATCGGGATTATCGAAGGCGCAGTCCGAGGCTTCCAAGCTCCGCAGGGGCTTCATGGGGGTCGCGGGGGTGGGCGGGGGTCGCCGGCAGCCGGGGCAGCGCGGCCGCGGCAGCGCCTCCATCTCCTCGTACCCTTCCTCCTCCTCCTCCTCCTCCTCCTCCTCCTCCCCCTCGCCGGGGGTCGCGGGGGGCGCCCCCCGCCTCATTTCGGTGTAGCCGTGGTGGTGGTGGGGGGCTGCGGGGACCCCCGGGGTGGGCTCGGCGAGGAGCGAGCGGCTGAGGCGGGGTTGTTTGTTCATGTATTCGTAATCTTCCTCTTCATCTTCATCCTCCTCCTCGCCATCCCGGGGTCTGCCCCGCTTTTGGGGGGCTCCCGGGGGGTCCGAGCCCACCTCCATGTATTCGTAGCCCAGCTCCTCCAGGGAGGCCGGGCGGGGTTGGGGGGCTCCCGGGGCGCCCCCCGGTCTGCGGTTCATGTACTCGTACTCTTCATCATCATCATCATCATCATCGTCACCACCATCATCATCCTCCCGCGGCGAGCACCGGCCGGGGGCTGCGGGTGACAGGGGAGGGGGCGTCAGGAGAGGGGAGGGGGAGTCAGGAGCCAGGGGAGGGGGCGTCAGGAACCAGGGGAGGGGGCGTCAGGATACAGGGGAGGGGGCGTCAGGAGAGGGGAGGGGGCGTCAGGATACAGGGGAGGGGGCGTCTGAGAGGGGAGGGGGCGTCAGGATACAGGGGAGGGGGCGTCAGGAGAGGGGAGGGGGAGTCAGGAGAGGGGAGGGGGCGTCAGGAACCAGGGGAGGGGGCGTCAGGAACCAGGGGAGGGGGAGTCAGGAGCCAGGGGAGGGGGCGTCAAGATACAGGGGAGGGGGCGTCTGAGAGGGGAGGGGGCGTCAGGATACAGGGGAGGGGGAGTCAGGATACAGGGGAGGGGGCGTCAGGAGAGGGGAGGGGGAGTCAGGAGCCAGGGGAGGGGGCGTCAGGAGAGGGGAGGGGGCGTTTGACAGGGGAGGGGGCGTCAGGACAGGGGAGGGGGCGTCAGGAGAGGGGAGGGGGAGTCAGGAACCAGGGGAGGGGGCGTCTGACAGGGGAGGGGGAGTCAGGATACAGGGGAGGGGGCGTGAGGAGCAAGGGGAGGGGGCGTCAGGAGAGGGGAGGGGGCGTCAGGAACCAGGGGAGGGGGCGTCAGCAGCCAGGGGAGGGGGCGTCAGGACTCAGGGGAGGGGGCGTCAGGAGCCAGGGACCCCCCACTCCCCAATCCCGCGGGATGAGACCCCTCCCCATAAAGACCCCCATGAACACAGAGAGCCCCCAGCCCCAATTGGAGGAGACCCCTCCCCATAAAGACCCCCATGAACACAGAGAGCCCCCAGCCCCAATCCAGCGGGATGAGACCCCTCCCCATGAGCAGAGAGAGCCCCCAGCCCCAATCCAGCAGCACGGGACCCCTCCCCATGAGCAGAGAGAGCCCCCAGCCCCAATCCGGCAGGACGAGACCCCTCCCCATGAACAGAGAGAGCCCCCAGCCCCAATCCAGCGGGATGAGACCCCTCCCCATGAACCCAGAGAGCCCCCAGCCCCAATCCGGCAGGACGAGACCCCTCCCCATGAACCCAGAGAGCCCCCAGCCCCAATCCGGCAGGACGAGACCCCTCCCCAAGAACAGAGAGAGCCCCCAGCCCCAATCCAGCAGCACGGGACCCCTCCCCATGAACAGAGAGAGCCCCCAGCCCCAATTGGATGAGACCCCTCCCCATGAGCAGAGAGAGCCCCCAGCCCCAATCCAGCAGCACGGGACCCCTCCCCATGAACCCAGAGAGCCCCCAGCCCCAATCCAGCAGCACGGGACCCCTCCCCATGAACACAGAGAGCCCCCAGCCCCAATCCAGCAGCACGGGACCCCTCCCCATGAGCAGAGAGCCCCCAGCCCCAATTGGATGAGACCCCTCCCCAAGAACAGAGAGAGCCCCCAGCCCCAATCCAGCAGCACAGGACCCCTCCCCATGAACAGAGAGAGCCCCCAGCCCCAATCCAGCAGCACGGGACCCCTCCCCATGAACAGAGAGAGCCCCCAGCCCCAATCCAGCAGCACGGGACCCCTCCCCATGAGCAGAGAGCCCCCAGCCCCAATCCAGCAGCACGGGACCCCTCCCCAAGAACAGAGAGAGCCCCCAGCCCCAATCCGGCAGCACGGGACCCCTCCCCATGAACACAGAGAGCCCCCAGCCCCAATCCAGCAGCACGGGACCCCTCCCCATGAGCAGAGAGAGCCCCCAGCCCCAATCCAGCAGCACGGGACCCCTCCCCATGAGCAGAGAGAGCCCCCAGCCCCAATCCGGCAGGACGAGACCCCTCCCCAAGAACAGAGAGAGCCCCCAGCCCCAATCCAGCAGGACGAGACCCCTCCCCATAAAGACCCCCATGAACAGAGAGAGCCCCCAGCCCCAATCCAGCAGCACGGGACCCCTCCCCATGCACAGAGAGCCCCCAGCCCCAATCCAGCAGCACGGGACCCCTCCCCATGAGCAGAGAGAGCCCCCAGCCCCAATCCAGCGGGATGAGACCCCTCCCCATGAGCAGAGAGAGCCCCCAGCCCCAATCCAGCAGCACGGGACCCCTCCCCAAGAACAGAGAGAGCCCCCAGCCCCAATCCAGCAGCACGGGACCCCCGCTGAAGCCCCCTCCTCACCGCGGAGGCCGCAGTTGGGGGTCACGTATCCATTGGGGTCCTCGTCGGGGGCGGGGGGCGGCGGGGGGAGGCTCCCGCGCTGGGACAGGTACGCGCTGTCCCCCCGGGAGCGGCGGCTGCGACCCCCGAGGGACCCCCCCTCACCCAGCTCCAGCTCCGAGCCCGTCCCGCGACCCTCGGACGATTCCGACACCGTCCGGCCCAGGGACCCCTGCCCGCCCCGCCGCAGCGGCCGCGACCCCCCGGCCTGGGGACACGGGGAGTGAGGGGAGACCCCAGACCCACCCCGAGACCCCAGACCCATCACGGGACCCCAGACCCACCCCGGGACCCCAGACCCACCCCGAGACCCCAGACCCACCCCGGGACCCCCCGGCCTGGGGACACGGGGAGTGAGGGGAGACCCCAGACCCACCCCGAGACCCCAGACCCACCCCGGGACCCACCCCGAGACCCCCCGCGACCCCCCGGCCTGGGGATACGGGGAGTGAGGGGAGACCCCAGACCCACCCCGGGACCCCCCGGCCTGGGGACACGGGGAGTGAGGGGAGACCCCAGACCCACCCCGGGACCCCAGACCCGCCCCGAGACCCCCCGGGACCCCCCGGGACCCCAGACCCACCCCGAGACCCCAGACCCACCCCGAGACCCCAGACCCACCCCGGGACCCCAGACCCATCACGGGACCCCTGACCCACCCCGGGACCCCAGACCCACCCCGAGACCCCCCGGCCTGGGGACACGGGGAGTGAGGGGAGACCCCAGACCCATCACGGGACCCCAGACCCGCCCCGGGACCCCCCGGCCTGGGGACACGGGGAGTGAGAGGGGAGACCCCAACCCCTCCCCGGGACCCCCCGAGCCCCCCCCAGCCCCCCCGAGCCCCCCGAGCCCCCCCCAGCCCCCCCGAGCCCCCCCCGAGCCCCCCGACCCCCCCAGCCCCCGGTACCGGGCGGGCGCAGCCGAGGCCGGGCTGGTTCATGGGGATGTACCCGGCGGGAGCGCTCAGCAGGCTCGGGCTCTGCGGGGACACCGGGGACACCGGGGCTGGCACCGGGACACCGAGGACACCGGGGACACCGGGGACACCGGGGACATCGGGGCTGGCACCGGGGACACCGGGGGGATACCGGGGACATCGGGGACACCGGGGACACCGGGGACACCGGGGACATCGGGGACACCGAGGGGACACCGGGGGACACCGGGGACACCGGGGACATCGGGGACACCGGGGACATCGGGGACACCGAGGGGACACCGGGGGACACCGGGGACACCGGGGACATCGGGGACACCGGGGACACCGGGGACATCGGGGCTGGCACCGGGACATCGGGGACACCGGGGACACCGGGGGGACACCGGGGGGACACCGGGACTGGCACCGGGGACACCGGGACTGGCACCGGGGGGACACCGGGGACACCGGGACACCGGGGCTGGCACCGGGGACACCGGGACTGGCACCGGGGGGACACCGGGGGACACCGGGGACACCGGGACACCGGGGCTGGCACCGGGGGGACACCGGGGACACCGGGACACCGGGGCTGGCACCGGGGACACCGGGGACACCGGGGACACCGGGGCTGGCACCGGGGACACCGGGGACACCGGGGACACCGGGGCTGGCACCGGGGGACACCGGGGACACCGGGGGACACCGGGGCTGGCACAGGGGACACCGGGGGGACACCGGGGACACCGGGACTGGCACCGGGGACACCAGGGACACCGGGGACACCGGGGCTGGCACCGGGGGGACACCGGGGGGACACCGGGGACACCGGGACTGGCACCCGGGGGACACCGGGGGGACAACGGGGACATCGGGGACACCGGGGGACACCGGGGACACCGGGACTGGCACCGGGGACACCGGGGACACCGGGGGGACACCGGGGCTGGCACCGGCTGGGAACACCGGGGGACACCGGGGGGACACCGGGGACACCGGGGGACACCGGGGGACCCCCCGACCCCCCCCAGCCCCCCCGGGGGTCCCGGGGGTCTCACCCGGGCGCTGCCGCCCCTCGGGCGCTGCGGGCACAGCCCGGGGGCGAGGCCGAAGGCCACGTCCAGCTCCTCCTCCTCCTCCTCCTCTTCCTCCTCCTCCTCCTCCTCCTCCAGCTCCAGGGTCTCCACCTCGTCCAGCTCCTTCTCGCTCAGGGGAGGGGGCTCGGCGGGGGGGGCGGCCCCGCTCTCCTGGGGGGGTTTGGGGGGCTCGCCTTGGTCACCGGGTTTGGGGGGGGGGGTCGGGGGGGTTTTGAGGGGTTTTTTGGGGGTCTGGGGGGGTTTTGGGGGGTTTGAGGGGGTTTGGGAGGCTCGCCTTGGTCACCGGGTATGGGGGGGTCGGGGGGGTTTTGGGGGGTCTGGGGGGTTTTTGGGGGGTTTGAGGGGGTTTTTGGGGGTCTGGGGGGGTTTTGGGGGGTTTGAGGGGGTTTGGGAGGCTCGCCTTGGTCACCGGGTATGGGGGGGTCGGGGTTGGGGGGGTTTTGGGGGGTCTGGGGGGGTTTTTGGGGGGTTTGCGGGGTTTGAGGGGGTTTTTTTGGGGGTCTGGGGGGGTTTTGGGGGGTTTGAGGGGGTTTGGGAGGCTCGCCTTGGTCACTGGGTATGGGGGGGGTCGGGGTTGGGGGGGTTTTGGGGGGTCTGGGGGGGTTTTTGGGGGGGTTTGGGGGGTTTGAGGGGGTTTTTTGGGGGTCTGGGGGGGTTTTTGGGGGGGTCGGGGGGGTTTGGGGGGGTTTTTGGGGGGTCTGGGGGGGTTTTGGGGGGTTTGAGGGGGTTTGGGGGGCTCGCCTTGGTCACCAGGTATGGGGGGGGTCGGGGTTGGGGGGGTTTTGGGGGTCTGGGGGGTTTTTGGGGGGGTTTGGGGGGTTTGAGGGGGTTTTTTGGGGGTCTGGGGGGGTTTTGGGGAGTTTGAGGGGGTTTGGGGGGCTCGCCTTGGTCACTGGGTATGGGGGGGTCGGGGTTGGGGGGGTTTTGGGTTTGAGGGGCTCACCTTGGTCACCGGGTATGGGGGGGTAGGGGGGTTTTGGGGGGTCTGGGGGGTTTTTGGGGGGTTTGAGGGGGAGTTTGGGGGGGCCTGGGGGGTCTGGGGGGCCTGGGAAGGTCTGGGGGGCTCACCTTGGTCACCGGGTATGGGGGGGGTCAGGGTTTTGGGGGGTCTGGGGGGTTTTTGGGGGGTTTTTGGGGGGCTCACCTTGGTGACCAGGTAGCTCAGGGGGGTTTTGGGGGGTCTGGGGGGTTTTTTTGGGGGGTTTGGGGGTTTTGGGGGCTCACCTTGATGACCAGGTAGCGCAGGGGGGTTTTGGGGGTTTTGGGGGGTTTGAGGGGGTTTTGGGGGGGGTTTTGGGGGGTCTGGGGGGGTTTTTTGGGGGTTTTTGGGGGTTTTGGGGGGCTCACCTTGATGACCAGGTAGCGCGGGGGGTTTGGGGGGGTCTGGGGGGGTTTTTTGGGGGTTTTGGGGGGGTTTTGGGGGCTCACCTTGATGACCAGGTAGCGCGGGGGGTCCCGGGCCATGCGGGTGAACTCGTTGGCCAATTCCTTGAAGGTGGGACGGATGTTCTCATCGATCATCCAGCCTGGGGGACACCGGGGGACATTGGGGACACTCTGGGGACACTGGGGACACTCTGGGGACACTGGGGACACTCTGGGGACACTCTGGGGACACTTTGGGGACACTCTGGGGACACTCTGGGGACACTCTGGGGACACTCTGGGGACATTGGGGACACTCTGGGGACACTCTGGGGACACTGGGGACACTCTGGGGACACTGGAGACACCCCTGGGGACACTCTGGGGACACTCTGGGGACACTCTGGGGACAGTTTGGGGACACTTTGGGGACACTCACACTTGACCATGACCATGTAGACGTCGATGGTGCAGATCTGGGGACACTGGGGACACTCTGGGGACACTGGGGACACTTTGGGGACACTCTGGGGACACTTGGGGACACTCTGGGGACACTGGGGACACTTGGGGACATTGGGGACACTTTGGGGACACTTGGGGACACTTTGGGGACACTCACACTTGACCATGACCATGTAGACATCGATGGTGCAGATCTGGGGACACTTGGGGACACTCTGGGGACATTGGGGACACTTTGGGGACACTGGGGACACTCTGGGGACACTCTGGGGTCACTGGGGACACTGGAGACACCCCTGGGGACACTTTGGGGACACTTTGGGGACACTTGGGGACACTCACACTTGACCATGACCATGTAGACATCGATGGTGCAGATCTGGGGACACTGGGGACACTCTGGGGACATTGGGGACACTCTGGGGACACTGGGGACACTTTGGGGACACTCTGGGGACATTGGGGACACTCTGGGGACACTCTGGGGACACTGGGGACACTCTGGGGACACTTGGGGACACTCTGGGGACACTGGGGACACTTTGGGGACAGTTTGGGGACACTGGAGACACCCCTGGGGACACTCTGGGGACACTTTGGGGACACTCACACTTGACCATGACCATGTAGACATCGATGGTGCAGATCTGGGGACACTCTGGGGACACTTTGGGTACACTTTGGGGACATTGGGGACACTCTGGGGACACTGGGGACACTTTGGGGACACTTTGGGGACACTTTGGGGACACTCTGGGGACATTGAGGACACTCTGGGGACACTTTGGGGACACTTGGGGACACTCACACTTGACCATGACCATGTAGACGTCGATGGTGCAGATCTGGGGACACTGGGGACATTGGGGACACTTTGGGGACACTTTGGGGACACTTGGGGACACTGGGGACACTCTGGGGACACTGGAGACACCCCTGAGGACACTCTGGGGACACTCTCGGGACATTGGGGACAGTTTGGGGACACTCACACTTGACCATGACCATGTAGACGTCGATGGTGCAGATCTGGGGACACTGGGGACACTTTGGGGACACTTTGGGGACACTTTGGGGACACTGGGGACACTGGAGACACCCCTGGGGACACTTTGGGGACACTTTGGGGACACTTGGGGACACTGGGGACACTCTGGGGACACTGGAGACACCCCTGAGGACACTTTGGGGACACTTTGGGGACACTCACACTTGACCATGACCATGTAGACGTCGATGGTGCAGATCTGGGGACACTTCGGGGACACTTGGGGACATTGGGGACACTTTGGGGACATTTAAGGACAGTTTGGGGACACTTTGGGACACTCACACTTGACCATGACCATGTAGACGTCAATGGTGCAGATCTGGGGACACTGGGGACACTTTGGGGACAGTTTGGGGACACTTTGGGGACACTTTGGGGACACTTTGGGGACAGTTTGGGGACACTTTGGGGACACTCACACTTGACCATGACCATGTAGACGTCGATGGTGCAGATCTGGGGACACTGGGGACATTGGGGACACTTTGGGGACACTTTGGGGACACTCACACTTGACCATGACCATGTAGACGTCGATGGTGCAGATCTGGGGACATTTGGGGACAGTTTGGGGACACTTGGGGACACTCACACTTGACCATGACCATGTAAACGTCGATGGTGCAGATCTGGGGACACTGGGGACATTGGGGACACTCTGGGGACACTTTGGGGACACTTGGGGACACTCACACTTGACCATGACCATGTAGACGTTGATGGTGCAGATCTGGGGACATTTGGGGACAGTTTGGGGACACTTGGGGACACTCACACTTGACCATGACCATGTAGACGTCGATGGTGCAGATCTGGGGCTGCGAGAGCCGCTCCCCCTTCTCCAGCAGATCCGGAACCTCGGCCAGGCGGATCCCGGAGTACGGCTCGGCCCCGAACGTCATCATCTCCCAGAGGGTCACCCCTGGGGTGGGGACAGGGACATCAGGACACCGGGGGGACACCCCAGGGTCATCATCTCCCAGAGTGTCACCCCTGGGGTGGGGACAGGGACATCAGGACACTGGGGACACCACTGGGGTCATCATCTCCCAGAGTGTCACCCCTGGGGTGGGGACACCAGGGACATCAGGACACCAGGGACACCCCGGGGTCATCATCTCCCAGAGTGTCACCCCTGGGGTGGGGACAGGGACATCAGGGACACACCAGGGACACCCCAGGGTCATCATCTCCCAGAGTGTCACCCCTGGCACGGGGACAGGGACATCAGGGACACCCCAGGGTCATCATCTCCCACAGTGTCACCCCTGGGGTGGGGACAGGGACATCAGGACACCAGGGACACACAGGGGACACCAGGGACACCCCAGGGTCATCATCTCCCAGAGTGTCACCCCTGACACAGGGACAGGGATGTGAGGACACCAGGGACACACCAGGGACACCCCGGGGTCATCATCTCCCAAAGTGTCACCCCTGGCACGGGGACAGGGACATCAGGGACACACCAGGGACACACAGGGGACATCAGGGACACCCCAGGGTCATCATCTCCCAGAGGGTCACCCCTGGCACGGGGACAGGGACATCAGGACACCGGGGGGACACCCCAGGGTCATCATCTCCCAGAGTGTCACCCCTGGCACGGGGACACCAGGGACATCAGGACACACCAGGGACACACCAGGGACACCCCGGGGTCATCATCTCCCAGAGTGTCACCCCTGGCACGGGGACAGGGACATCAGGACACACCAGGGACACCCCAGGGTCATCATCTCCCAGAGGGTCACCCCTGGGGTGGGGACAGGGACATCAGGGACACACCAGGGACACCCCAGGGTCATCATCTCCCACAGTGTCACCCCTGGCACGGGGACAGGGACATCAGGGACACACCAGGGACACACAGGGACACCAGGGACACCCCAGGGTCATCATCTCCCAGAGTGTCACCCCTGGGGTGGGGACATCAGGGACATCAGGACACCAGGGACACCCCAGGGTCATCATCTCCCAGAGTGTCACCCCTGACACAGGGACAGGGATGTGAGGACACCAGGGACACACCAGGGACACCCCAGGGACACCCCAGGGTCATCATCTCCCACAGGGAGGGGTGGGGACAGGGACATCAGGACACCAGGGACACACAGGGGACACCAGGGACACCCTGGGGTCATCATCTCCCACAGGGTCACCCCTGGGGTGGGGACAGGGACATCAGGACACCAGGGACACACCAGGGACACCAGGGACACCCCAGGGTCATCATCTCCCACAGGGTCACCCCTGGCACGGGGACACCAGGGACATCAGGACACCAGGGACATCAGGGACACCCCAGGGTCATCATCTCCCAAAGTGGCACCCCTGGGGTGGGGACAGGGACATCAGGACACCAGGGACACACAGGGGACACCAGGGACACCCCAGGGTCATCATCTCCCACAGTGTCACCCCTGGGGTGGGGACACCAGGGACATCAGGACACCGGGGGGACACCAGGGACACCCCAGGGTCATCATCTCCCAAAGTGTCACCCCTGACATGGGGACACCAGGGACATCAGGACACCAGGGACACCACTGGGGTCATCATCTCCCAGAGTGTCACCCCTGGGGTGGGGACAGGGACACACAGGGGACATCAGGGACACCCCAGGGTCATCATCTCCCACAGTGTCACCCCTGGGGTGGGGACAGGGACATCAGGGACACCCCAGGGACACACAGGGGACACTGGGGACACCCCAGGGTCATCATCTCCCAGAGTGTCACCCCTGACACAGGGACAGGGACATCAGGACACCAGGGACACAGTGGGGTCATCATCTCCCAGAGTGTCACCCCTGGCGTGGGGACAGGGACATCAGGACACCGGGGGGACACCAGGGACACCCCAGGGTCATCATCTCCCACAGTGTCACCCCTGGGGTGGGGACAGGGACATCAGGACACCAGGGACACACCAGGGACACCCTGGGGTCATCATCTCCCAGAGTGTCACCCTTGGGGTGGGGACAGGGACATCAGGACACCAGGGACACACAGGGGACATCAGGGACACCCCAGGGTCATCATCTCCCACAGGGTCACCCCTGGCACGGGGACACCAGGGACATCAGGACACCGGGGGGACACCAGGGACACCCCAGGGTCATCATCTCCCACAGTGTCACCCCTGGCACAGGGACAGGGACATCAGGACACCAGGGACACACCAGGAGACACCCCAGGGGACACTGGGGACACACTGGGGACACCGGGGGACACCCCAGGGGACACCGGGGACACACCAGGACACCCCAGGACACCCCAGGTGACACCAGGTGACACTGGGGACACACCCAGGACACTCCAGGACACCCCAGGGGACACTGGTGACCCCAGGTGACACAGGTGACACTGGTGACACCCCAGGGGACACCCCAGGTGACACAGGTGACCCTGGTGACCCCGGGGACACCCCAGGACACCCCAGGACACCCCAGGGGACACCCCAGGTGACACTGGTGACACCCCAGGTGACACTGGTGACACTGGTGACCCCGGGGACACGCTGTCCGTGCTCACCGTAGCTCCACACGTCGCTCTGGTGCGTGTACCGGCCAAAGTGAATGCTCTCCAGGGCCATCCACTTGATGGGGGTCTGTGGGACACCAGGGGACATGGGGACATGGGGACACCAGGGGACACCAGGGGACACCAGGGGACACCAGGGGACATGGGGACAGTGAATGCTCTCCAGGGCCATCCACTTGATGGGGGTCTGTGGGACATGGGGACATGGGGACATGGGGACATGGGGACATGGGGACATGGGGACACCGGGGGACATGGGGACAGTGAATGCTCTCCAGGGCCATCCACTTGATGGGGGTCTGTGGGACAGGGACAGGGACATGGGGACATGGGGACACCAGGGGACACCAGGGGACACAGGGACATGGGGACAGTGAATGCTCTCCAGGGCCATCCACTTGATGGGGGTCTGTGGGACACCAGGGGACATGGGGACACCAGGGGACATGGGGACATGGGGACACCAGGGGACATGGGGACATGGGGACACCAGGACACCGGGGGACACCGGGGGACACCGGGGGGACACCGGGGGACAGTGAGGGGACACCAGGGGACAGCGGGGGGACACCGGGGGACATGGGGGGACATGGGGGGACACCAGGGAGACAAGGGGGGGCAGTGGGGACATGGGGAGGGGACAGCAGGGACACGGGGGGACACTGGGGGACACCAGGGGGACACTGGGAGACAGCAGGGGACAGTGGGGGGACAGTGGGGGGACATGGGGAGGGACACCAGGGGACACAGGGGACAGTGGGGGACACCGGGGGGACATGGGGAGGGACAGCAGAGGGATGGGAGGGGACAGTGGGGGGGGCAGTGAGGGACACCAGGGGACACCGGGGGGACAGTGTGGGGACAGTGGGGGGGACACCAGGGAACAGCATTTGGGGACACCAGGGGACACCAGGGGACACCAGGGGACAACATTTGGGGACAGCATTTGGGGACATTTGGGGGAAACATTTGGGGACATTTGGGGACAGCATTTGGGGACAGAATTTGGGGACACTTGGGGACAGCATTTGGGGACATTTGGGGACAGAATTTGGGGACACCAGAGGACATTTGGGGACACCAGGGGACACCAGGGGACAGCATTTGGGGACAGAATTTGGGGACACTTGGGGACAGCATTTGGGGACATTTGGGGACATTTGGGGACACCAGGGGACATTTGGGGACAGCATTTGGGGACATTTGGGGACAGCATTTAGGGACACCAGGGGACATTTGGGGACAGAATTTGGGGACAGAATTTGGGGACACTTGGGGACAGCATTTGGGGACAGAATTTGGGGACATTTGGGGACACTTGGGGACAGCATTTGGGGACAGAATTTGGGGACATTTGGGGACATTTGGGGACACTTGGGGACAGCATTTGGGGACACTTGGGGACAGCATTTGGGGACAGAATTTGGGGACATTTGGGGACAGAATTTGGGGACATTTGGGGACAACATTTGGGGGAAACATTTGAGGGAAACATTTGGGGACACCAGGGGACACCAGGGGACATTTGGGGACACCAGGGGACATTTGGGGACATTTGGGGACATTTGGGGACAGCATTTGGGGACATTTGGGGACACTTGGGGACATTTGGGGACATTTGGGGACACTTGGGGACAGCATTTGGGGTCCCCCCACCTTGAGCTCGTTGTAGAAATATTTTTTATCGTCGGGGTAGAGCAAATCCGCGATCCCGAAATCGGCCACCTGCACCTGGCTGGGGGATTTGAGCAGAACGTTCCGAGCTGCCAGGTTCCGGTGCACCATGCGGTGTTCCTCCAGGTAATACATGCCCTGGAAAATTCCAGAATGTTCTCAGGAAATTGGGATGAAAACGGGAATTTTCTGCTTTTTTTTTGGCATTTGTCATTATATTTTTTATATTTTTAACGTATTTTTTATGGTTTTTATTTGGGTTTTTTTATATATTTTTAATGTATTTTTTATGGGTTTTATTTGGGTTTTTTTATATATTTTTAATGTATTTTTTATGGTTTTTATTTGGGTTTTTTTCTATATTTTTAATGTATTTTTTATACTTTTTATTTGTTTTTTTTATATATTTTTAATGTATTATTTTATATTTTTTATTTGGCTTTTTAATATATATTTTATGCATTTTTTATATTTTATTTGTTTTTTTAATATATTTTTAATGTATTTTTTATATTTTTTATTTTGTTTTTTTATATTTTTAATGTATTTTTTATATTTTGCATTTTTATATACATTTTATGGTTTTTTATATTTTGTATTTTTTATATATATTTTATGTTTTTTTCTATTTTATATCTTTATTTTATGTATCTAGATCTATATTAATTTTTAATATTTTATGCATGTTTTGATTTATTTCTATTTTCTGGTACCCCTGGCTGGGGGATTTGAGCTGCCAGGTTCCGGTGCACCATGCGGTGTTCCTCCAGGTAATACATGCCCTGGAAAAATCCAGAATGTTCTCAGGAAATTGGGATGAAAAAGGGAATTTTTATTTGGATTTGTCATTTTTTTATATATTTTTAATATATTTTTTATGTATTTTTATGTATTTTTAATGTATTTTTTATGTATTTTTAATGTATTTTTTATGTATTTTTAATGTATTTTTTATGGTTTTTATTTGGTTTTTTTTTAATATTTTTTATGTATTTTTTATATTTTTTTATTTGGCTTTTTAATATATATTTTACATATTTTTTAATATATATATTTGGCTTTTTAATATTTATTTTATGTATTTTTAATATATATATATATTTGGGCTTTATATATATATATATTCTATGTATTTTTTATAGTTTGTATTTTTTATATATATTTTTTTATGTATTTTTTTATATTTTGTATTTGTGGTTTTCTATATATATTATGTATTTTTTATAATTTGTATTTTTATATATATATTTTTATGTATTTTTTAATATTTTGTATTTTATATATATATTATGTATTTTTTATAATTTGTATTTTTTAATATATATTTTATGTATTTTTTATATATATATATTTGGGGTTTTTTAATATATATTTTATATATAGATATATAAATATATATATTTATATATTTTGTATTTTTATATATATTTTATGTTTTTTTCTATTTTATATATTTATTTTACATATCTAGACCTATATCCATTTTTAATATTTTAGGTATGTTCTGGATTATTTCTATTTTCTAGTATTTATTTTTTCTCTATTTTTATGTTCTATAATTTTTATTTTCTATATTTCTATTTTCTGGTACCCCTGGCTGGGGGATTTGAGCAGCCAGGTTCCGGTGCACCATGCGGTGTTCCTCCAGGTAATACATGCCCTGGAAAATTCCAGAATGTTCTCAGGAAATTGGGATGAAAACGGGAATTTTCTGCTGTTTTTTATTTGGAATTTGTAATTTTTTAAATATTTTTTATGTATTTTTAATGGTTTTTATTTTGGGTTTTTTTATATTTTTTAATGTATTTTTTATATTTTTTTATTTGGCTTTTTAATATATATTTTATGTATTTTTTATATGTATACTCGGGCTTTTTATATATATATTTTATGTATTTTTTCTATTTTATATACTTATTTTATGTATATAGATGTATATTCATTTTTAATATCTTATGTATGTTTTGTATTATTTATATTTTCTATTATTTATATTTTCTATTATTTCTATTTTATATACTCATATTTTCTATTATTTATATTTTCTATTATTTCTATTTTATATTATTTCTATTTTATATTATTTCTATTTTATATATTTAGAACTCACTTTTTAGGACCAGAGAAAGACCCTTAAGCAGGTGTGAAATTTGAGTTTTTATGACCATAAAAACACCTTTAACCACATCCAAATCCTCACTTTCCAGGACCAATTTAACTCCCAATTTTTAGGACAAGAGAAAAGCCTTTAACCACGTTTGACTCTCAATTTTTAGGACCAGAGAAAAACCCTTATATATATATATATTTAGGATTTATATTTTCTATTATTTATATTTTCTATTATTTATATTTTCTATTATTTATATTTATATTATTTATATTTTATATCATTTATATTTTATATTATTTATATTTTATATATATTTTTAGGATTTATATTTTCTATTATTTATATTTTCTAGTATTTACATTTTATATACTTATATTTTCTATTATTTATATTTTCTATTGTTTATATTTATATTATTTATATTTTATATTACTTATATTTTATATTATTTATGTTTTATATTATTTATATTTTCTATTATGTATATTTTCTATTATTTATATTTTATATATATTTTTAGGATTGATATTTTCTATTATTTATATTTTCTATTATTTCCATTTTTTATTATATATATTTTCTATTATGTATATTTTATATTATTTCTATTTTATATACTCATATTTTCTATTATGTATATTTTATATTATTTCTATTTTCTATTATTTTTATTTTATATACTTATATTTTCTATTATTTATATTTTCTATTATTTATATTTTATGTTATTTATATTTTATATGATTTATATTTTATTTTATTTATATTTTATATTATTTATATTTTATATACTTATATTTTATATTATTTATATTTTATATCTATTTTTAGTATTTATATTTTATATATATTTATATTTTCTAGTATTTATATTTTATATACTTATATTTTCTATTATTTCTATTTTCTATTATTTCTATTTTCTAGTATTTATATTTTATAGTATTTATATTTTATATTATGTATATTTTATAGTATTTATATTTTATAGTATTTATATTTTATATATATTTTTAGGATTTATACTTTCTATTATTTATATTTTCTAGTATTTATATTTTATATACTTATATTTTCTATTATTTATATTTTATATTGTTTATATTTATATTATTTATATTTTATATTACTTATATTTTCTATTATTTATGTTTTATATTATGTATATTTTCTATTATTTATATTTTATATTATTTCTATTTTATATTATTTCTATTTTATATTATTTATATTTTATATATATTTTTAGGATTTATGCTTTCTATTATTTATATTTTCTGGTATTTATATTTTATATACTTATATTTTCTATTATTTATATTTTCTATTGTTTATATTTATATTATTTCTATTTTCTATTATTTATATTTTCTATTATGTATATTTTATATTATTTATATTTTATATACTCATATTTTCTATTATGTATATTTTATATTATCTATATTTTCTATTATTTCTATTTTCTATTATTTCTATTTCTATTATTTCTATTTCTATTATTTCTATTTCTATTATTTCTATTTCTATTATTTCCACACCCCCCGGCGCCCCCAGGCTCACCTTGGCCACCTGCACGCACCAGTTGAGGAGGAGCTGGGGGCTGATGGAGCCGCGCTTCTTGCGCAGGTGCTCTTTAGTTTTGATAAGTTTTGGTATTATTTATATTTTGTATTATATATATATATATAGTTAGGATTTCTATTTTCTAGTATTTATATTTTCTAGTATTCATATTTTATATACTTATATTTTCTAGTATTTATATTTTCTAGTATTTATATTTTATATACTTATATTTTCTATTATTTATATTTTATGTTATTTACATTTTCTAGTATTTATATTTTCTATTATTTATATTTTATATACTTATATTTTCTATCATTTATATTTTATATTATTTATATTTATATTATTCATATTTTATATTATTTATATTTTGTTATTTATATTTTATATTATGTATATTTTATATTATTTATATTTTATATACTTATATTCTCTACCATTTATATTTTATATTATTTAGATTTATATTATTTATATTTTCTATTATTTCTATTTTATGTTATTTATATTTTATATTATTTAGATTTTATGTTATTTATATTTTATATTATGTATATTTTTATATTATTTATATTTTATATTATTTAGATTTATATTATTTATATTTTATATCTATTTTTAGTATTTATATTTTCTAGTTTTTATATTATTTATATTTTCTATTATTTCTATTTCTATTATTTATATTTCTATTATTTCTATTTCTATTATTTCTATTTCTATTATTTCTATTTCTATTATTTCTATTTCTATCATTTCCACACCCCGCGGTGGTGCCCCCAGGCTCACCTTGGCCACCTGCACGCACCAGTTGAGGAGGAGCTGGGGGCTGATGGAGCCGCGCTTCTTGCGCAGGTGCTCGAGCAGCGAGCCCAGGGGCAGCAGCTGCGTCACCAACTGCAGCTGCGGCCCCGGGCAGATCCCCAGCAAACGCACGATGTACGAGTGGTCCAGGCTGCCGATGGCCAGCATGTGCTGGGGACACAGAGTGACACCTGAGTGACACCTGAGTGACACCTGAGTGACACCTGAGTGACCCCTGAGTGACACCAGTGACACCTGAGTGACACCAGTGACACCTGAGTGACACCTGAGTGACACCTGAGTGACCCCAGTGACACCTGAGTGACACCTGAGTGACACCTGAGTGACACCAGAGTGACACCAGAGTGACCCCAGAGTGACCCCTGAGTGACCCCAGAGTGACCCCAGGGTCAGGGGCTGGAGCTGCGGCCCCGGGCAGATCCCCAGCAAACGCACGATGTACGAGTGGTCCAGGCTGCCGATGGCCAGCATGTGCTGGGGACACAGAGTGACACCAGTGAGACCCCCAAGAGACCCCCCAGATACCCCAGAGTGACCCCAGAGTGACCCCAGAGTGACCCCAGGGTCTGGGGCTGGAGCTGCGGCCCCGGGCAGATCCCCAGCAAACGCACGATGTACGAGTGGTCCAGGCTGCCGATGGCCAGCATGTGCTGGGGACACAGAGTGACACCTGAGTGACACCTGAGTGACACCTGAGTGACCCTGAGTGACCCCTGAGTGACCCCTGAGTGACACCTGAGTGACACCTGAGTGACCCTGAGTGACCCCTGAGTGACCCCAGTGACACCTGAGTGACCCTGAGTGACCCTGAGTGACCCCTGAGTGACACCTGAGTGACACCTGAGTGACACCTGAGTGACACCTGAGTGACCCCAGTGACACCTGAGTGACACCTGAGTGACCCCAGTGACACCTGAGTGACCCCTGAGTGACCCCAGTGACCCCTGAGTGACACCTGAGTGACCCCTGAGTGACCCCAGTGACACCTGAGTGACCCCTGAGTGACCCCAGAGTGACCCCAGAGTGACCCCAGAGTGACCCCAGAGTGACCCCAGGGTCTGGGGCTGGAGCTGCGGCCCCGGGCAGATCCCCAGCAAACGCACGATGTACGAGTGGTCCAGGCTGCCGATGGCCAGCATGTGCTGGGGACACAGAGTGACACCTGAGTGACACCAGTGACACCAGTGACACCTGAGTGACACCTGAGTGACCCCTGAGTGACACCTGAGTGACACCTGAGTGACCCCAGAGTGACCCCTGAGTGACCCGAGTGACCCCAGTGACACCTGAGTGACACCTGAGTGACCCCTGAGTGACCCCAGAGTGACCCCTGACTGACACCTGAGTGACCCCTGAGTGACCCCAGTGACACCTGAGTGACCCCTGAGTGACACCAGTGACACCTGAGTGACACCAGAGTGACACCTGAGTGACACCTGAGTGACACCAGTGACCCCAGAGTGACCCCAGAGTGACCCTGAGTGACACCTGAGTGACCCCAGAGTGACCCCAGTGACACCTGAGTGACCCCTGAGTGACCCCAGAGTGACCCTGAGTGACACCTGAGTGACACCTGAGTGACACCTGAGTGACACCTGAGTGACCCCAGAGTGACCCCTGAGTGACCCGAGTGACCCCAGTGACACCTGAGTGACACCTGAGTGACCCCTGAGTGACCCCAGAGTGACCCCTGACTGACACCTGAGTGACCCCTGAGTGACCCCAGTGACACCTGAGTGACCCCTGAGTGACACCAGTGACACCTGAGTGACACCAGAGTGACACCTGAGTGACACCTGAGTGACACCAGTGACCCCAGAGTGACCCCAGAGTGACCCTGAGTGACACCTGAGTGACCCCAGAGTGACCCCAGTGACACCTGAGTGACCCCTGAGTGACCCCAGAGTGACCCTGAGTGACACCTGAGTGACCCCAGAGTGACACCTGAGTGACACCTGAGTGACCCTGAGTGACACCTGAGTGACCCCTGAGTGACCCCTGAGTGACCCTGAGTGACACCTGAGTGACCTCTGAGTGACACCTGAGTGACCCTGAGTGACACCTGAGTGACACCTGAGTGACCCCTGAGTGACCCCAGAGTGACCCCAGAGTGACCCCAGAGTGACACCTGAGTGACCCCAGTGACACCTGAGTGACCCCAGTGACACCTGAGTGACACCTGAGTGACCCCAGTGACACCTGAGTGACCCCAGTGACACCTGAGTGACACCAGAGTGACCCCTGAGTGACCCCAGTGACACCAGTGACACCTGAGTGACCCCTGAGTGACCCCAGAGTGACCCCAGGGTCTGGGGCTGGAGCTGCGGCCCCGGGCAGATCCCCAGCAAACGCACGATGTACGAGTGGTCCAGGCTGCCGATGGCCAGCATGTGCTGGGGACATGGGGTCAGGGGGTCACACAGAGAGACCCCCAAGAGACCCCCAAGATACCCCAGAGTGATCCCAGTGAAACCCCGGATCCAGAGGGACACACAGAGAGACCCCCGAGTGACCCTGAGTGTCACCTGAGTGACACAGTGAGACCCCCGAGTGACCCCAGAGCAGCCCTGGGTCCAAGGGGACACACAGAGAGACCCCCGAGTGACCCCAAGTGACACAGAGAGACCCCCGAGTGACACCCGAATGACCCCAGAGTGATCCCAGTGAGACCCCAGATCCAGGGGGACACACAGAGTGACCCCAGAGTGACACCAGAGTGACCCCAGTGAGACCCCAAGAGACCCCCGAGTGACCCCAGTGAAACCCCAGATCCAGGGGGACACACAGAGTGACCCCCAAGTGACCCTGGAGTGACACCCGAGTGACACCCGAGTGACACCAGAGCAGATCCCAGAGTGACCCCAGGGTCCAGGGGGACACCCCGAGGGACTCCAGAGCAGCCCTGGAGCAGCCCCAGGTCCAGGGGGACACCTGGAGCACCCCCAGAACCCCCCGACCCCAGAGAGGACCCCCAGAGTGACCCCAGAGCCCCCCCGGGACCCCCAGAGTGACCCCGGGTCCAGAGGGGACCCCCAGAGTGACCCCAGAGCCCCCCCAGGACCCCCAGAGTGACCCCAGCCCCAGAGGGGACCCCCAGAGCCCCCAGCCCCCCCGGGACCCCCAGAGGGGACCCCCAGAGTGACCCCAGCCCCAGAGGGGACCCCCAGAGTGACCCCAGCCCCAGAGGGGACCCCCAGCCCCCCGGGACCCCCGGCACTCACGTCGGTGACGGCGTGGAACGATTGCTGCCCGCTCCAGTCCTGGATCACCTTGATGCTCACCGGGATCTTGATGGAATCCCCGTCCGGGATCCAGATACCCTGCGGGGATCGGGATCTATGGGATCTATGGGATCTATGGGATCAATCCATGGGATCCCTGTCCGGGATCCAGATACCCTGCAGGGGGTGGGATCCATGGGATCACTGGGATCTATGGGATCCATGGGATCCCCATCCGGGATCCAGATACCCTGTGGGGATTGGGATCTATGGGATCAATGGGATCCATGGGATCACTGGGATCTATGGGGTCTATGGGGTCTATGGGATCCATGGGATCTATGGGATCTATGGGATCGATCAATGGAATCCCCGTCCAGGATCCAGATACCCTGTGGGGATCGGGATCTATGGGGTCTATGGGATCTATGGGGTCTATGGGATCTATGGGATCCCTGTCCAGGATCCAGATAACCCTGCGGGGACTGGGATCCATGGAATCCATGGGATCCATGGGGTCTATGGGATCCCATCCGGGATCCAGATACCCTGTGGGGGGTGGGATCAATGGGATCTATGGGATCAATGGGATCTATGGGATCTATGGGATCCATGGGATCTATGGGATCTATGGGATCAATGGGATCTATGGGATCAATGGGATCCCCGTCCGGGGATCCAAATACCCTGCGGGGATTGGGATCTATGGGGTGGGATCAGATTTGGGATGGGATTGATGGGATGGGATCAATGAAATCAATGGGATGGGATCAGTGGGATCCATGGAATCACCGGGATCACTGGATCACTGGGATCGATGGGATCAATGGGATGGGATCAATGTGATGGGATCCATGGGATCACTGGGCTTACTGGGATCAATGGGATCCATGGGATCACTGGGATGAATGGGATGGGATGAATGGGATGGGATCAGTGGGCTCACTGGGATCACTGGGATCAATGGGATCAGTGGGATCAGTGGGATCAGTGGGATCACTGGGATCAATGGGATGAATGGGATGGGATCACTGGGCTCACTGGGCTCACTGGGATCCATGGGATCCATGGGATCAGTGGGATCAGTGGGATCAGTGGGCTCACTGGGCTCACTGGGATCACTGGGATCAATGGGATGAATGGGATGGGATCACTGGGATCACTGGGCTCACTGGGATCACTGGGATCCACGTGATCCATGGGATCCCCACCTTGTGCACGGTGCCGAAGACGCCGGAGCCCAGCACCTTGAGGCGCCTCAGCTCCGTCTCCTTGAAGATCCGCGCCAGGACCTTGTTGGCTTTTTCACTGGGATCCAGCGGCTCCAGGCTCTGCCGGACGGGAACGGGAATGGGAACGGGAACGGGAATGGGAACCGGGAATGGGAACGGGAATGGGAACGGGAATGGGAATGGGAATGGGAACGGGAACCGGGAATGGGAACGGGAATGGGAACGGGAACCGGGAATGGGAACGGGAACAGGAACCGGGAATGGGAACCGGGAATGGGAACCGGGAATGGGAACAGGAACCGGGAACGGGAACCGGGAATGGGAACGGGAATGGGAACCGGGAACAGGAATGGGAACGGGAACAGGAATGGGAACGGGAATGGGAACGGGAATGGGAACCGGGAATGGGAACCGGGAACGGGAACCGGGAACGGGAACCGGGAATGGGAACAGGAACGGGAACCGGGAATGGGAACCGGGAATGGAACGGGAACAGGAACGGGAATGGGAATGGGAACAGGAACCAGGAACGGGAACAGGATTGGGAACCGGGAATGGGAACAGGAACAGGATTGGGAACGGGAACGGGAACGGGGACAGGGACAGGGATGAGGATGGGGACCGAAATGGGCACAGGAATAGAGCAGGACAGGGACAGGGACAGGAGCGGAGCAGGATGAGGATGAGGATGAGGATGAGGATGAGGATGAGGATGAGGATGAGGATGAGGATGAGGATGAGGATGAGGAGGAAGGTGAGGAGGATGAGGATGAGGATGAGGATGAGGATGAGGATGAGGATGAGGATGAGGATGAGGATGAGGATGAGGATGAGGATGAGGATGAGGCTCCTCCCCGTGCTCCCAGGGCCGCTCCCGGGGCCGCTCCCGGTGCCCCTCCCCAACCTCCCGGGGCCGCTCCCGGGGCTGGTGCCGCCCCCTCCCCGCCCTTCCCGGAGCCGCTCCCGGTGCCGTTCCCGGTCTCGGGGCCGCTCCCGGTCCCTCCCCGCACTCCTGGTGCCAGTGCTGGTGCCACTCCCGGTCCCGGTACCGCTCCTGGTGCCGGTCCCGCTCCTGGTGCCGGTCCCGCTCCCTCCCCGCCCTTCCCGCAGCCGCTCCGGGTGCCGCTCTCGGTCCCGGTGCCGCTCCCGGTGCCACTGCTGGGGACCCTCCTCGCGCTCCTGGTCCCGGTGCTGGTGCCACTCCCGGTCCCGGTGCCGGTCCCGGGGCCGCTCCCGGTCCCTCCCCGCGCTCCCGGTGCCGGTCCCGGTGCCGCTCCCGGGGTCCCTCCCCGCGCTCCCGGTGCCGGTCCCGGTCCCTCCCCGCGCTCCCGGTGCCGGTTCCGGTCCGGCCCGGCTCTGACCTCTCCCCGCTCCAGGTACCGCCTCATCGCCCGTTTCTTCTGGATCTTCTTCCCCCTCCAGTAGAGCAGCGCCAGCAGCACCAGCGAGCACGAGAGGAAAACGGCCCCGACCGCCAGCACCGCGATCAGCGTCGGGGTCCGCCTGGGAACGGCACCGGGAACCGGAACCGAACCGGAACGGAACGGGGTTAGGGTCCCCGCAGCCCCCCGGGGTCCGCCTGGGGCACCGGGAACCGGAACCGAACCGGAACGGAACGGGGTCAGGGTCCCCGCAGCCCCCCCGGGGTCTGCCTGGGAACGGCACCGGGAACCGAACGGAACGGGAATGGAACGGGAATGGAACGGGGTTAGGGAACGGGACCGGGACCGGGAACCGAACCGGAACGGAACGGGGTTAGGGAACGGGACCGGGAACCGGAACGGGAACGGAACGGGACGGGGTTAGGGTCCCTGCAGCCCCCTGGGGTCCGCCTGGGGCAGCGGGACCGGGAACGGGACCGGGACCAGGACCGGGACCGGGAACAGGACCGGGAACGGGAACCGGAACGGAACGGGGTTAGGGTCCCTGTAGCCCTCCGGGGTCCGCCTGGGGCACCGGGAACGGGAACGGGACCGGGAACGCACCCGGCACCGGGAACCGAACGGGAACGGGAACGGAACGGGAACGGGAATGGGAACCGGAACGGAACGGGGTTAGGGTCCCCGCAGCCCCCCCGGTGTCCCCGCAGCCCCCCGGTGTCCCCGCAGCCCCCCCGGTGTCCCCGCAGCCCCCCCGTACCCCCCCGCCGTACCGGGACACGGGCAGGGTGTCCCCCAGGCAGTCCCGCAGCAGCGGCCCCACACATCTGTGGGGAGGGAGATGGGGGTCAGCAGCTGGGGACCCCCCCCAGCAGAGACCCCAGACCCCCAACCTGAGCCCGAGACCCCCAACCTGAGCCCGAGACCCCCAACCTGAGCCCCAGACCCCCAACCTGAGCCCGGGACCCCCAACCTGCACCCCAGCCCCCCACCCTGTGCCCCAGACCCCCAACCTGAGCCCGAGACCCCCACCCTGAGCCCGAGACCCCCACCCTGCACCCCAGACCCCCAACCTGAGCCCCAGCCCCCCAACCTGTGCCTGAGACCCCCAACCTGTGCCCGGGACCCCCACCCTGAGCCCGAGACCCCCAACCTGAGCCCCAGACCCCCAACCTGAGCCCGAGACCCCCAACCTGCATCCCAGACCCCCACCCTGAGCCCGAGACCCCCAACCTGAGCCCCAGACCCCCACCCTGAGCCCGAGACCCCCAACCTGCATCCCAGACCCCCACCCTGTGCCTGAGACCCCCACCCTGTGCCCCAGACCCCCAACCTGCGCCCCAGACCCCCAACCTGCGCCCCAGACCCCCACCCTGTGCCCGAGACCCCCAACCTGTGCCCCAGACCCCCAACCTGTGCCCCAGACCCCCACCCTGAGCCCGAGACCCCTACCCTGAGCCCGAGACCCCCAACCTGCACCCCAGACCCCCACCCTGTGCTCCAGACCCCCAACCTGTGCCCCAGACCCCCAACCTGAGCCCGAGACCCCCAACCTGTGCCCGAGACCCCCACCCTGAGCCCCAGACCCCCAACCTGTGCCCGGGACCCCCAACCTGAGCCCGAGACCCCCAACCTGTGCCTGAGACCCCCACCCTGTGCCCGAGACCCCCACCCTGTGCCCCAGACCCCCACCCTGCCCTGGATGATGGCTCAGACCCCTCAAGCTGCCCCTCGTGGGGACCCCAGACCCCAAAATGTCCCCAGTGAGATCCTGGGACCCCCCAGTGTGCCCCACATGGGGTCCTGAGCCCCCCACCCTGCCTGGAGCCCCCCACCCTGCCCCACCCAGGCTCCTGAGCCCCCCCGACTGCCCGGAGCCCCCCACTCAGCCCAACATGGGGTCCTGAGCCCCCACCCTGGCTCCTGAGCCCCCCACCCTGCCCCCCACAGACTCCTGAGCCCCCCACCCTGCCCGGAGCCTCCCCCATCTCCCCGTGGGTCGGGGGGGTCCCGTGGGTGGGGGGGTCCCGTGGGTGGGGGGGGGTCCCGTGGGTGGGGGGGTCCCGTGGGTCGGGGGGGTCCCGTGGGTGGGGGTCCCGTGGGTGGGGGGTCCCGTGGGTGGGGGGGGTCCCGTGGGTGGGGGGGGTCCCGTGGGTCGGGGGGGTCCCGTGGGTGGGGGGGTCCCGTGGGTGGGGGGGGTCCCGTGGGTGGGGGTCCCGTGGGTCGGGGGGGGTCCCGTGGGTGGGGGGGGGTCCCGTGGGTGGGGGGGGTCCCGTGGGTCGGGGGGGTCCCGTGGGTGGGGGGTCCCGTGGGTCGGGGGTCCCGTGGGTCGGGGGTGCCGTGGGTGGGGGTCCCGTGGGTCGGGGGTCCCGGGCGCACCCCCGGGTGCAGTTCTCGTGGCAGGGCCGGCACTCCCGGTTCCCGTCGGGGAATTTGAAGATGGGGCCGCGCTCCCCCAGGACCCCATCGGGACATCGCTCCACGCAGTGCGGCCCGTCGCGATAGTGAGCGCAGCGCGTGCAGGTATCGGCGCCCTGTCGGCGATATCGGGGGTGTCGGGGATATCGGGGGGTATCGGGGACATCGGGGGGTATCGGGGGTATTGGGGGTATCGGGGATATCGGGGGGTATCGGGCGTATCGGGGGTATCGGGGATATCGGGGTGTCGGGGGGTGTCGGGGATATCGGGGTGTTGGGGGGTATCGGAGGGTGTCGGGGGGGTTTCGGGGGGTCTGTGACACCCGCGGGGACCCCCGGGGACAGTTCGGGGGGTTTCGGGGGGTCTCGGGGGGTCTCGGGGGTATCGGGGGGTATCGGGGATATCAGGGGGTGTCGGGGGTGTCGGGGACAGCTCGGGGGTCTCGGGGGTCTCGGGGGGTGTCGGGGACAGCTCGGGGGTGTCGGGGGATATCAGGGGGTGTCGGGGGTGTCAGGGACAGTTCGGGGGGTCTCAGGGGGTGTCGGGGGGTCTCGGGGGGTGCCAGGGACAGCTCGGGGGGTGTCGGGGGTCTCGGGGGGTGTCGGGGGGTCCGTACCGAGCCGTTGCAGGTGACCCCCCCGGGGATGCGCTCGCACTCCGGGTGGCACTCGGAGCATTCCCCGTCCTGAGAGAACTCGCGGGGGTCCCTGCGACCACCGAGAGGGGTCACGGGGGGGGGCGGTACAGCTGGGACCCCCTGATGGAGCCCAGCCCACCCTGGGACCCCTCCATGCCCACCCTGAGACCCCCCCGATGGAGCCCAGCCCACCCCTGGGACCCCTCCATGCCCACCCTGAGACCCCCCTGACAGTGCCCAGCCCACCCTGGGGACCCCCTGATGGAGCCCCAGCCCACCCTGAGACCCCCCTGACAGTGCCCACAGCCCACCCTGGGACCCCTCTGCCCACCCTGGGGCTGATCTCCCACCCCACGACCCCCATCGCCCCCATCCCCCCGATTCCCCTCCGAGCCCCCCAATCCCCCCAATCCCCCCGATTCCCCCCGATCCCCCCAATCCCCCCATCGCCCCCATTCCCCCCGAGCCCCCCGATCCCCCCGAGCCCCCCAATCCCCCCAATCCCCCCAATCCCCCCGATCCCCCCCGATCCCCCTCGATCCCCCCATTCCCCCCATTCCCCCCCAAGCCCCCCAATCCCCCCGATCCCCCCCAATCCCCCCGATCCCCCCGATCCCCCGGATCCCCCCGAGCCCCCCGATCCCCCCATTCCCCCCATTCCCCCCCAAGCCCCCCGATCCCCCCCGATCCTCTCCGATCCCCCCGATCCCCCCGAGCCCCCCAGGCGCTCTGACCCCTCAGTGAAGCGGCAGGTGGGCACGCAGACCCCCGATCCCCTGACCCCCCCGATCCCCCGGATCCCCCCGATCCCCCCAATCCCCCCAATTCCCCCGAGCCCCCCGATCCCCCCCGAGCCCCCTCGAGCCCCCCGATCCCCCCGGATCCCCCCGGTCCCCCCGGATCCCCCCGGATCCCCCCCGATCCCCCCGAGCCCCCCATCCCCTCTGACCCCTCAGTGAAGCGGCAGGTGGGCACGCAGACCCCCGATCCCCCAGATCCCCCCGGATCCCCCCATTCCCCCGGATCCCCCCGATCCCCCCGGATCCCCCCGATCCCCCCGAGCCCCCCGGCCCCTCTGACCCCTCAGTGAAGCGGCAGGTGGGCACGCAGACCCCCGATCCCCCGGATCCCCCCGATCCCCATTCCCCCCCGATCCCCCCCCGATCCCCCGGATCCCCCCAATTCCCCGATCCCCCCGATCCCCCCGGATCCCCCCGGATCCCCCCGAGCCCCCCGAGCCCCCCGATCCCCCCGAGCCCCCCATCCCCTCTGACCCCTCAGTGAAGCGGCAGGTGGGCACGCAGACCCCCGATCCCCCGGATCCCCCCGATCCCCCCGAGCCCCCCAATTCCCCCGGATCCCCCCCGATCCCCCCGATCCGAGCCCCCCGGATCCCCCCGATCCCCCCCCGAGCCCCCCATCCCCTCTGACCCCTCAGTGAAGCGGCAGGTGGGCACGCAGACCCCCCTCCTGCTGTAGTAGCGGCAGGACAGGCACTGCCCGGGCCCGGGTCCCCAGCAGCCCTCGGCCGAGCACAGCGGGTCACAAACCTTCCCCTCTTGCTCTGCGGGGGACACGGGGGGCTCGAGGGGGGGCTGGGGGGGTCCCCGAGACTCGCAGGGGGCCGGGGGGACTCGAGGGGGGGCTGGGGGGGTCCCCGAGACTCGCAGGGGGCTGGGGGGGATCGGGGCAAGGGCTGGGGGGGTCCCCGAGCCTCTCAGGGGGGCTGGGGGCAGGGGCTGGGGGTCACCCCTTATGGACTCAGAATGGGGCTGGGGGGGGTCCCCGAGCTTCGCAGGGGGCCGGGAGGGCTCGCAGGGGGGCTGGGGGGGCTCGGGGCAGGGGCTGGGGGGTTCCCCGAGCCTCTCAGGGGGCCGGGGGGCTCGCAGGGGTCCGGGAGGGCTCGGGGGAGGAGCTGGGGGTCACCCTCCATGGGCTCAGAATGGGGCTGGGGGTCCCTGAGCCTCTCAGGGGGGCTGGGGGGGCTTGGGGGAGGGTCTGGGGGGTCAGTGCGGGGTCTGGGGGTCCCGGGGGTGTCCCGGGGGTGTCCCGGGTGGGGTCAGTGCAGGGTCTGGGTGTCCCGGGGGTGTCCCGGAGGGGTCCCGGGTGGGGTCAGTGCGGGGTCAGGGGGTCCCGGGGGTGTCCCGAATGAGTCCCGGAGGTGTCCCGGGTGGGGTCAGTGCAGGGTCTGGGGGTCCCGGGGGGGGTCCCGGGGGTGTCCCGGGGGGGGGTCAGTATTTGGGGGGTCCCACGCCCCCTCCCCACCGGCACTCACGGCACTTGCTGCGGGGCCGGTTGTTGCGGATGTCGAGGTCGGCGCGGCTGCGGCTGAGCGCGGCCCAGTGCACGGTGTGCAGGAAGCAGAGCCGCCGGTTCTCGGTGATGTAAACCCGGCCCGCGCTCACCTCCCGCAGCGAGCGCAGCCCCAGAGAGGTGACGTTCTCGTTCTTCATGATCAGCAGCGAGAAACCGCGGCTGGGGAGGGGGAGAGGGATGGGAGAGGGTCTGGGGGCTGGGGAGGAGTCGGGAGGGCTGGGATGGGGTCTGGGGAGGGGGTCTGGGGGCTGGGGAGAGGGTCGGGGTCAGCCCCAGAGAGGTGACGTTCTCGTTCTTCATGATCAGCAGCGAGAAACCGCGGCTGGGGACGGGACACACGGGTGGGAGAGGGTCGGGGGGCTGGGGAGGGGTCGGGAGGGGTCGGGGATGGGGTCGGGGTCAGCCCCAGAGAGGTGACGTTCTCGTTCCTCATGATCAGCAGCGAGAAACCGCGGCTGGGGACGGGAGAGAGGGCTGGGAGAGGGTCTGGGGGCTGGGGGGGAGTCGGGAGGGCTGGGATGGGGTCTGGGGAGGGGGTCTGGGGGCTGGGGAGGGGGTCTGGGGGCTGGGGAGAGGGCCGGGGGCAGCCCTAGGGAGGTGATGTTCTCGTTCTTCATGATCAGCAGCGAGAAACCGCGGCTGGGGACGGGAGAGAGGGCTGGGAGAGGGTCTGGGGGCTGGGGAGGGGGTCAGGAGGCTGGGGAGAGGTCGGGGTCGGGGGTCGGGAGGGATGGGGAGGGATCGGGAGGGTTGGGGATGGGGTCGGGGTCAGCCCCAGGGACGTGACGTTCTCGTTCCTCATGATCAGCAGCGAGAAACCGCAGCTGGGGACGGGAGAGAGGGATGGGAGAGGGTCGGGAGGGATGGGGAGGGGGACACACGGGTGGGAGGGGGTCGAGAGGGGTGGTCCGGGAGCCGGGGGATGGTCCGGGACTGAGGGAATGATCCCGGAGCCGCTCCGGGAGCCGCGGGATCCTCCGTGAGCAGATCCGGGAGTGAGAGGAAATGCTCCGGGAGCCGGGGGACGGTCCGGGAGGGAGGGGATGCTCCGGGAGCTGATCCGGGAGTGAGGGAACGATCCCGGAGCCGCTCCGGGAGGGAGGGGACGGTCCGGGAATGAGGGGATGCTCCGGGAGCTGATCCGGGAGTGAGGGAATGCTCCGGGGGCTGGAGATGCCCCTGGAGCCGCGGGATGATCCGGGAGGGAGAGGATGGTCCGGGAATGAGGGAATTCTCGGGGACTGAGGGGATGATCCGGGAGTGAGGGGGGATGCTCCGGGGGCTGGAGATGCTCCGGGAGCCGCGGGATGCTCCGGGAGCTGATCCGGGAGTGAGAGAACGATCCCGGAGCCGCTCCAGGAGGGAGGGGATGGTCCGGGAGCCGCTCCGGGAGCCGCGGGATCCTCCGGGAGCTGATCCGGGAGTGAGGGAATGCTCCGGGGGCTGGAGATGCTCCGGGAGCCGGGGGATGATCCGGGAGGGAGAGGATGGTCCAGGAGTGAGGGAATGCTCCGGGAATGAGGGAATGCTCCGGGAGCCGGGAAATGCTCCGGGAATGCTCCGGGAGCCGCGGAATGAACCGGGAGCTGCTCCGGGAACCGGGGAATGAACCGGGAGCCGGGAAATGCTCCGGGATTGAGGGAATGTCCCGGGAGCTGCTCCGGGAGCCCGGGGATGAACCGGGAGCCCGGGGATGAACCGGGAATGCTCCGAGAGCCGGGGATGAACCGGGAGCTGCTCCGGGAGCCGGGGATGAACCGGGAGCTGCTCCGGGAGGGAGGAGGAGGAGGAAATACCGGGACCAGGAATAAAGGGACGGGGGAAACGGGGATTGGGGAAAACGGGGAATTCAGGGATCGGGGAAAATGGGGAAATCAGGGAATTCAGGGATCGGGGATGCAGGAATTGGGGAAATCAGGGAATTCAGGGATCAGGAATGCCGGGATTCAGGGAATTCAGGGATCAGGGACTCAGGGATTCAGGAAATCAGGGAATTCAGGGATCAGGGATTCAGGGATTGAGGAAATCAGGGAATTCAGGGATCGGGAATGCCGGGATTCAGGGAATTCAGGGATCGGGAATGCCGGGATTCAGGGAATTCAGGGATCAGGAATGCCGGGATTGTTGAAATCAGGGAATTCAGGAATCGGGAATGCCGGGATTGTTGAAATCAGGGAATTCAGGGATCGGGGATGCCGGGATTCAGGGAATTCAGGGAATTCAGGGATCGGGGGATGCCGGGATTCAGGGAATTCAGGGATCAGGAATGCCGGGATTCAGGGAATTCAGGGATCAGGAATGCCGGGATTCAGGGAATTCAGGGATCAGGAATGCCGGGATTGTTGAAATCAGGGAATTCAAGGATCAGGAATGCCGGGATTGTTGAAATCAGGGAATTCAGGGATCAGGAATGCCGGGATTCAGGGAATTCAGGGATCGGGAATGCCGGGATTCAGGGAATTCAGGGATTGGGAATGCCGGGATTCAGGGAATTCAGGGATCAGGAATGCCGGGATTGTTGAAATCAGGGAATTCAGGGATCGGGAATGCCGGGATTCAGGGAATTCAGGGATCGGGAATGCCGGGATTGTTGAAATCAGGGAATTCAGGGATCGGGAATGCCGGGATTGTTGAAATCAGGGAATTCAGGGATCAGGAATGCCGGGAGGGGCGCAGGACCCGCGGCGGGGGCTCCTCACTTGTACAGGCTCCGTCCCCCGATGGTCTCGAGGTTGGAGAAGACGCTGAAGTTGTTCATGTGCTTGGGCCAGGACTGGATGTTCAGGTACCCTGGGGGGCACCGCGGGCTCAGGGCGGCCCCGGGGGGTCCAGGGGGGTCCCGGGGGTGCCCCGAGGGGTCCCGGGGGTGTCCAGGGGTGTCCCGAGGGGTCCCGGGGGTGTCCAGGGGTGTCCTGAGGGGTCCCAGGGTGTTCCGGGGGGTCCCAGGGGTATCCAGGGCGGTCCCGAGGGGTCCCGGGGGTGTTCCGGGGGGTCCCGAGGGGTCCCGGGGGGTCTCGGGGGTGTCCAGGGGTGTCCTGAGGGGTCCCACGGGTGTTCCGGGGGGTCCCAGGGGGGTCCCAGGGGTGTCCCAGGGGTGTCCCAGGGGTGTCCCGGGGGGGTCCTGGGGGGTCCCGGGGGGTCCCGGGGGTGTCCCGGGGGTTGTCCTGAGGGGTCCCGGGTGTGTCCAGGGGGGGTGCTGGGGGGTCCCGAGGGGTCCTGGGGGTGTCCCGGGGGGTTCCGAGGGGGTCCCAGGGGTATCCAGGAGGGTCCCGAGGGGTCCCAGGGGTGTCCCGGGGGGTTCCGGGGGGGTCCCAGGGGTATCCAGGAGGGTCCCGGGGGGGTCCCAGGGGTGTCCCGGGGGGTCCCGGGGGTGTCCCGGGGGGTTCCGGGGGGTGTCCCGGGGGCTCCCAGCACCCCCAGCCCCTCTCCTCACCCGTGATCTCCCGCACAGTCCGGAACACGTTCAGCTTCTCGGGGTCCAGCGCTGAGATGTTGCGCCAGGGGTCCCTGCGGGGCCAGAGGGGCGTTCAGGGGGGGCTTCACCCCCCAAAACCCCCCCAGGACCCCCCCAAATCCCATCCCTCACCCCTCCAGGCCCGTGATGAGGAAGTCGAGGTTGCCCAGGATCTTGGTGCAGTTGATGAAGGTGTCGATGTTGCTCGAGTCCACGGTCTGGTATTTGCTGCCGGCGCCGGTGCCCTCGCAGGCTGAGGGGTGCGGCCGGTGGGGGGTCAGGGAGGGGTCTCCAAGCCCCCAGACCCCTCTCGGGGACCCCCCCGGGGGACCCCCCCGTACCCTTGGGGCACAGCCCCGCGCAGGGCTCGCAGATCTTCAGCCCGTTCTTCTCCACCTCCATCTTGTCGTTGGGGCAGGCGCGCACGCACGAGCTCTGATCCACCACGAAATTATCTGGGGGGACACCCCGGGGGTCACCCCCGAGCCCCCCCCAGGAGCCCCCTCCCCAAAATGAAACCCCCCCCGGATCCCGACTCACGGGGGCACTCCCGCACGCAGACCCCCCCGTACTGGTACTTGGTGTCGGGGTTGGGCTCCAGCTGGAACGTCAGCTTGTTGTAGATGAGCGGCTGCGGGCACAGCGGGACGCACGAGCCGCTGTCGTTGAAGTGACGGCACGCCTGGACGGACAGACGGACACGGGATGGACAGATGGACACGGGATGGACAGACGGACACGGGATGGACAGATGGACATGGGATGGACAGAGGGACATGGGATGGACACATGGACATGGGATGGACAGAGGGACACGGGATGGACAGATGGACACGGGATGGACACGGGATGGACAGATGGACACGGGATGGACAGATGGACATGGGATGGACAGAGGGACACGGGATGGACACGGGATGGACAGAGGGACACGGGATGGACAGAGGGACACGGGATGGACAGAGGGACACGGGTATGAACACAGGGTGGACACAGAATGGACACAGAGTGACACAGGGTGGACACAGAGTGCCCCAGGTGCCCCAAGGTGACACAGGTGTCCCAGGGTGACACAGGGTGACCCAGGGTGACCCAGGGTGACACAAAGGTGACACAAGGTGACACAGGTGACACAGAGTGCCCCAGGGTGCCCCAGGGTGCCCCAGGGTGACACAGGTGACACAGAGTGCCCCAGGGTGCCCCAGGGTGACACAAAGGTGACCCAGGTGCCCCAGGTGACACAGGGTGACACAGGGTGGACACAGAGTGACACAGAGTGCCCCAGGGTGCCCCAAGGTGACACAGGTGTCCCAGGGTGACACAGGGTGACCCAGGGTGACACAAAGGTGACATAAGGTGACACAGGTGACCCAGAGTGACACAGAGTGCCCCAGGTGACACAGAGTGCCCCAGGTGACACAGGGTGCCCCAGGTGCCCCAGGTGCCCCAGGGTGACACATGGTGACCCAGGGTGACACAGGGTGACACAGGGTGACACAAAGGTGACACAGGGTGCCCCAGGGTGACACAGGGTGACACAGGGTGACATAAGGTGACACAGGGTGACACAGGTGGACACAAAGGGACACGAAGGTGACACGAGGTGACACAGAGTGACCACAGGGTGCCCCAGGTGCCCCAGGGTGCCCCAGGGTGCCCCAGGGTGACACAAAGGTGACATAAGGTGACACAGGTGACCCAGGGTGACACAAAGGGACACGAAGGTGACACAGGTGCCCCAGGTGCCCCCACGTACGAAGCAGTGTGTGCGGAGGGGGCCGCTGCAGCCCCCCGCGCACTCCTCGTGGCAGCACTCGTTGGGCGCGCGGCCGAAGCAGCGCCCGTTGCACTGCGGGGCGCAGATGGTCTTGGTCACTGTGGGGACACCGGGGGGGTCACGGGGGTCACCGGGGGGGTCACGGGTGTCACCGGGGTCACCGGGGTCACCGGGGGTCCCCCCACACCGCAGCCCCCCCGGTACCCACGTTTCTGGCAGTCGTCGGGGCCCGGCCCCCAGCAGTGACCGCCGCAGCTCTCGTGGCACGGGGCACCTGAGGGACAGCGAGGGGTCACCCCGGGGGCACCCCAAAAACACGGGGGGACCCCAAAGGGACCCCAAAAACACGGAGGGGATCCCGGGGGGACCCCAAAGGGACCCCAAAAACACGGGGGGGATCCCGGGGGGACCCCAAAAACACGGGGGAAACCCGGGGGGACCCCAAAAACACGGGGGGATCCCGGGGGGACCCTAAAAACACAGGGGGGATCCCGGGGGACCCCAAAAACACGGGGGGATCCCGGGGGGACCCTAAAACCACACGGGGGGGATCCCGGGGGCACCCCAAAAACACGGGGGGGATCCCGGGGGGACCCCAAAAACACGGGGGGATCCCGGGGGACCCTAAAAACACAGGGGAACCCCAGGGGGACCCCAAAAACACGGGGACCCCGGGGGGACCCCAAAAACACGGGGGGGATCCCGGGGGGACCCCAAAAACACGGGGGGGATCCCGGGGGGACCCCAAAGGGACCCCAAAAACGGGGGGGATCCCGGGGGGACCCCAAAAATACAGGGGATCCCGGGGGGATCCCGGGGGGACCCCAAAGAGACCCCAGAGGGACCCCAAACCCAGAGGGACCCCAAAGGGAGCCCAACCCCAGGGATGACCCCAAACCCAGGGGTGACCCCAAAGTGACCCCAAACCCGGGATGTCCCCAAACCCGGGGTGTCCCAGCTGTCCCCAGGGCTGTCCCCCTGCTGTCCCCGGGGTGTCCCCACAGCCCCCCCGCTGTCCCCGCTGTCCCCCCGGTGTCCCCAGGGCTGTCCCCGCTGTCCCCAGGGGTGTCCCCCCGCTGTCCCCGCTGTCCCCCGCTGTCCCCGCTGTCCCCCCCCTGTCCCCGCGCTCTCCCCGGGGTGTCCCCGGGGTGTCCCCCCGCTGTCCCCCCGCTGTCCCCAGGGCTGTCCCCGCTGTCCCCCGCTGTCCCCAGGGTGTCCCCGCTGTCCCCCCGCTGTCCCCGGTGTCCCCCCGGTGTCCCCGCTGTCCCCAGGGTGTCCTCGCTGTCCCCAAGGGTGTCCCCCGCTGTCCCCGCTGTCCCCCCCCGTCCCCCCGCTGTCCCCGCTGTCCCCCGCTGTCCCCCCCCTGTTCCCCTGCTGTCCCCGGGGTGTCCTCGGGGTGTCCCCCCGCTGTCCCCCCGCTGTCCCCAGGGTGTCCCCGCTGTCCCCCGGTGTCCCCGCTGTCCCCCCGCTGTCCCCGCTGTCCCCCCGCTGTCCCCGCTCTCCCCAGGGCTGTTCCCCCGGTGTCCCCGCTGTCCCCCCGCTGTCCCCCGCTGTCCCCCCGCTGTCCCCCCGCTGTCCCCAGGGCTGTTCCCCCGGTGTCCCCGCTGTCCCCCCGGTGTCCCCGCTGTCCCCGGTGTCCCCAGGGTGTCCCCGGTGTCCCCAGGGTGTCCCCGCTGTCCCCCCGGTGTCCCCGCACGCACAGCCCCGGCCGTTGTCCCTCACGAGGGGCTCCAGCCGCGTGTCCCTCATGATGTCCCTCCACTCCACCGTGTCCACGTGGCACAGCTGAGCGTTCTTCTCGATGTACACCCCCCCCCGCCAGGATCTCTGGGGGTGACAGGGGGGACAGGGGGTGACAGGGGGTGACAGGGGGGGACAGGGCGTCACAGACCCCCCCAGACCTGCCTGGGACCGTCCCCGCTCCGAGGGACAGCGCAGGGGACACTGGAGTGTCATTTTGGGACCACAATGTCCCCAGCACCCTGTGGTGTCCCCCAACCCTTCACAATGTCCCCAACCCTGAAATGTCCCCACCCTGAAATGTCCCCAACCCTGAAATGTCCCCAAACCCTGAAATGTCCCCAACCCTGAAATGTCCCCAGAACCCTGAAATGTCCCCAACCCTTCTCAATGTCCCCAGCCCTGAAATGTCCCCACCCTGTGGTGTCCCCACCCTGTGGTGTCCCCAGCCCTCCCTCGGTGTCCCCAGCCCCCCATGAATGTCCCCAACCCCTCAATGTCCCCATCCCATGACGTCCTCAGCCCCTCATGATGTCCCCATCCCATGATGTCTCCACCCCCTAATGTCCCCCTGTGATGTCCCCATCATTGTGTCCCCATCCTGTGATGTCCCCAGCCCCCCTTGGTGTCCCCCCCAATGTCCCCAGCCCCCCCCAGTGTCCCCCCAGTGTCCCCCGGGTGTCCCCACCTGTGGTGTCCCCATCCCCCCAGTGTCCCCCAGTCCCCCCCAATGTCCCCCCCAATGTCCCCCCTGGGTGTCCCACAATGTCCCCCAGTGTCCCCCCAGTGTCCCCACCTGTGGTGTCCCCCAATGTACCCCCAATGTCCCCCCTGGGTGTCCCCAATGTCCCCCTGGCTCTCCCCAATGTCCCCCAATGTCCCCTGTGATGTCCCCCCAGTGTCCCCAGAGTGTCCCCCCAATGTCCCAATGTCCCCCCTGTGGTGTCCCCAATGTCCCCAGAGTGTCCCCATGGTGTCCCCAATGTCCCCAGAGTGTCCCCATGGTGTCCCCAATGTCCCCAATGTCCCCAGAGTGTCCCCATGGTGTCCCCAATGTCCCCAGAGTGTCCCCCCAATGTCCCCAATGTCCCCATGGTGTCCCCAATGTCCCCAGAGTGTCCCCATGGTGTCCCCAATGTCCCCAGAGTGTCCCCCCAATGTCCCCCATGGTGTCCCCAGAGTGTCCCCAATGTCCCCAATGTCCCCCCAATGTCCCCCCGGTGTCCCCAATGTCCCCAGAGTGTCCCCAATGTCCCCAATGTCCCCCTGGTGTCCCCAATGTCCCCAATGTCCCCCCGGTGTCCCCACACCTGTCAGGCGGTTGAGGCCGAGCTGCCGCAGGGCCTGGGTGCTGTTGGGGTTGTAGTTGAGGAGCACGAAGAGCGCGAATGTCCCCAATGTCCCCAATGTCCCCAGAGTGTCCCCCCATGGTGTCCCCAATGTCCCCAGAGTGTCCCCAGAGTGTCCCCAGAGTGTCCCCAATGTCCCCAGAGTGTCCCCAATGTCCCCCTGGTGTCCCCACACCTGTCAGGCGGTTGAGGCCGAGCTGCCGCAGGGCCTGGGTGCTGTTGGGGTTGTAGTTGAGGAGCACGAAGAGCGCGAATGTCCCCAATGTCCCCAATGTCCCCAGAGTGTCCCCAGAGTGTCCCCAATGTCCCCAGAGTGTCCCCAGAGTGTCCCCCCAATGTCCCCAATGTCCCCAATGTCCCCAGAGTGTCCCCAGAGTGTCCCCATGGTGTCCCCAATGTCCCCAGAGTGTTCCCAATGTCCCCAATGTCCCCAGAGTGTCCCCAATGTCCCCAGAGTGTCCCCAATGTCCCCAATGTCCCCATGGTGTCCCCAATGTCCCCAATGTCCCCCCCGGTGTCCCCACACCTGTCAGGCGGTTGAGGCCGAGCTGCCGCAGGGCCTGGGTGCTGTTGGGGTTGTAGTTGAGGAGCACGAAGAGCGCGAATCGCTCCTCGTAGAACTGGGTGCCGCGGATCACGCGCAGGTTCCGCAGCGGCAGCGCCGCAAACACGTTCATGGCGATCAGGATGTAGCCGGTCACCTCCCGGATGGTCTGCGGGGGCTCAGAGTCACCTGCTGGCCATGGCTGGTGGCCATGGCTGCTGGCCACAGCACCTCTGAACTGGCCACGGCACCTCCGAACTGGCCACGGCTGCTGGCCACGGCTGCTGGCCACAGCACCTCCGAACTGGCCACGGCACCTCCGAACTGGCCACGGCTGCTGGCCACGGCACCTACACACTGGCCATGGCTGCTGGCCACGGCACCTACGAACTGGTCACGGCTGCTGGCCACGGCACCTACACACTGGCCATGGCTGCTGGCCACGGCACCTACGAACTGGTCACGGCACCTACACACTGGCCATGGCTGCTGGCCACGGCTGCTGGCCACGGCTGCTGGCCACGGCACCTCTGAACTGGCCACGGCTGCTGCCCACGGCTGCTGCCCACGGCACCTACACACTGGCCACGGCTGCCGGCCACGGCTGCTGGCCACGGCTGCTGGCCATGGCACCTCCGAACTGGCCACGGCTGCTGGCCACGGCACCTACACACTGGCCATGGCTGCTGGCCACGGCTGCTGGCCACGGCTGCTGGCCACGGCACCTCCGAACTGGCCACGGCTGCTGGCCACAGCTGCTGGCCACAGTACCTCCGAACTGGCCACAGCACCTCCAAACTGGCCACGGCACCTACACACTGGCCACGGCACCTCCAAACTGGCCACGGCACCTACACACTGGCCACAGCCTCCCTTGGGTGGCCACGGCACCTACACACTGGCCACGGCACCTACACACTGGCCATGGCCTCCCTTGGGTGGCCACATAGTCCCCACACTGGCCACGGCACCTACAGACTGGCCACAGCACCTACACACTGGCCATGGCCTCCCTTGGGTGGCCACGGCACCTACACACTGGCCACAGCACCTACACACTGGCCACGGCACCTACAGACCGGCCACAGCACCTACACATTGGCCACAGCACCTCTGAACTGGCCACGGCACCTACAGACTGGCCACAGCCTCCCTTGGGTGGCCACGGCACCTACACACTGGCCATGGCACCTCCAAACTGGCCACAGCTGCTGGCCACGGCACCTACAGGCTGGCCATGTCCTCCCTTGGGTGGCCACATGGTCCCCATGGTGGCCATGACACCTACAGACCGGCCACGGCACCTACACCCTGGCCACGGCACCTCTGAAATGGCCACGGCACCTACAGACTGGCCATGGCACCTACACACTGGCCACGACCTCCCCTCGGTGGCCACATGGTCCCCATGGTGGTCATGGCACCTCCTCAATGGCCACGTCCCCCCTGAGGTAGCCACATCCCCCCCCCGAGGTGGCCACATCCCCCCCCGAGGTGACCACGTCCCCTCCCGAGGTGGCCACGTCCCCCCTGAGGTAGCCACATCCCCCCCCGAGGTGGCCACATCCCCCCCGAGGTGGCCACGTCCCCCCACCCTGAGGTGGCCACATCCCCCTGAGGTAGCCACATCCCCCCCGAGGTAGCCACATCCCCACCCTGAGGTGGCCACATCCCCCCTGAGGTGGCCACATTCCCCCCTGAGGTGGCCACATTCCCCCCCGAGGTGGCCACATCCCCCCCGAGGTAGCCACATCCCCCCTCAAGGTGGCCACATCCCCACCCTGAGGTGGCCACATCCCCCCCACGGTAGCCACATCCCCACCCTGAGGTGACCACATCCCCACCCTGAGGTGGCCACATCCCCCCCACGGTAGCCACATCCCCCCCGAGGTGGCCACATCCCCCCTGAGGTGGCCACATCCCCCCCACGGTAGCCACATCCCCCCACCCTGAGGTGGCCACATCCCCCCTGAGGTAGCCACGTCCCCCCCGAGGTAGCCACATCCCCCCCACGGTAGCCACATCCCCCCCGAGGTTGCCACGCCCCCCCTGAGGTAGCCCACAGGGGTCACCTGGAGGAAGGAGAGGTCCTGGGTGTGGTCGATGAGGACGATCTCCAGGTTGCCCATGACGATCTCGCAGTTGTTGTACATCTTGTGCAGGGTCTGGTACTGGTGCTGCGCGTCCCCGGTCACGCTCAGCCCGTTCAGCGTCCCCGCGCACACTGCGGGGGACACGGGGTCACCGCGGCCACTGTGGCTACCATGGCCACCGCGGCCACCACAGCCACCACAGCATGGCCACTGTCACCACAGCATGGCCACCACGGCCACCACGGCCACCACAGCATGGCCACCACTGCCACCATGGCCACCACAGCATGGCCACTGCCACCACAGCATGGCCACTGTCACCACAGCATGGCCACTGCCACCACAGCCACCACAGCATGGCCACTGTCACCACAGCATGGCCACCACAGCCACAGCATGGCCACTGTCACCACAGCATGGCCACTGTCACCACAGCATGGCCACCACGGCCACCACTGCCACCACAGCATGGCCACTGTCACCACAGCATGGCCACTGCCACCACAGCATGGCCACCATGGCCACCGCGGCCACCACAGCCACAGCATGGCCACCACAGCCACGGCATGGCCACTGCGGCCACTGCATGACCACCATGGCCATCACAGCCACCACAGCATGGCCACTGTGGCCACCACTGCATGGCCACTGCCACCCTGGCATGGTCACTGCAGCCACCGCAGCCACCACAGCATGGCCACCATGGCCACCACAGCATGGCCACTGTCACCACAGCATGGCCACCATGGCCACCACAGCCACCACAGCATGGCCACTGTCACCACAGCATGGCCACCATGGCCACTGCAGCCACCACAGCATGGCCACTGCCACCACAGCATGGCCACTGCCACCACAGCATGGCCACCGCGGCCACCACAGCATGGCCACTGCCACCACAGCATGGCCACCATGGCCACCACAGCCACCACAGCATGGCCACCGCGGCCACCACAGCATGGCCACTGCCACCACAGCCACCACAGCATGGCCACTGCCACCACAGCATGGCCACTGCCACCCCGGCATGGCCACTGCGGCCACCACGGCCACCACAGCCACAGCATGGCCACTGCCACCACAGCATGGCCACCATGGCCACCACTGCATGGCCACCACAGCCACAGTATGGCCACTGCGGCCACCCCAGCATGGTCATGGCCACCCTGGCATGGCCACCACGGCCACCACAGCATGGCCACTGTCACCACAGCATGGCCACCACAGCCACAGCATGACCACCATGGCCATCACAGCCACCACTGCATGGCCACTGTCACCACAGCATGGCCACTGCGGCCACCACTGCATGGCCACCACAGCCACGGCATGGCCACTGCGGCCACCCCAGCATGGTCATGGCCACCCCAGCATGGCCACTGCCACCCCTGCATGGTCACTGCCACCACAGCATGGCCACTGTCACCCCAGCATGGTCATGGCCACCCCACCTTGGCCACTCCCACATGGCCACCACGGCCACCGCAGCCACCTCTGCACAGCCACTGTGGCCACCACGGCATGGCCACTGCCACCACTGCATGGCCACTGTGGCTACCACAGCATGGTCATGGCCAGCCCAGCACCCTCCATGGTGTCCCTGTCCCCTCCATGGTGGCCCCTTCATGGTGTCCTTGTCCCCTCCACCCTGTCCTTGTCCCCTCCATGGCGTCCTGCCCATGGTGTCCCTGCCCCTCCTTTTTGTCCCCTCATTTCCTGACCCCAGCAGCTCTTCCACACCCCCCTGTCCCCCCCTGTCCCCCCTGTCCCCCCCTGTCCCCTCTCTGTCCCCCCCTGTCCCCCCCTGTCCCCCCCTGTCCCCTCTCTGTCCCCTCCTGTCCCCTCCTGTCCCCTCTCTGTCCCCTCTCTGTCCCCCCCTGTCCCCTCTCTGTCCCCTCCTGTGCCCCCTCTGTCCCCTCTCTGTCCCCCCTGTCCCCTCTCTGTCCCCCCTGTCCCCTCCTGTCCCCTCTCTGTCCCCTCTCTGTCCCCCCCTGTCCCCTCTCTGTCCCCTCCTGTGCCCCCCCTGTCCCCCCCTGTCCCCTCTCTGTCCCCTCCTGTCCCCCCCGTCCCCCCCCTGTCCCCTCTCTGTCCCCTCCTGTCCCCCCCTGTCCCCTCTCTGTCCCCCCGGTCCCCCCGGCGCTCCCCCGGCTCCTCCCGGGCTCCTCCCGTTGCTCGGGGGCCGCTCCCGGATCGCGGTGCCCGAACCGGCCGGGCGAGCCTTGCGCAAGGCGGGGGCGCCTCGGGCCCGGCCCCCGCTCCCCGCCGCTCCCTCCCGGACTTCGGCCCCGCCGCCGCCCCGGAGCCCCGCGGACACCCCCGGGCGGCGGGGGCGGGGGTCCCGGCGGGGTCCCGGGGTCCGGGCGGGGTCCCGGGGTCCGGGCGGGGTCTCGGGGTCCCGGCGGGGTCTCGGGGTCCCCCCCCGCTGCCGGGGGCGGGGGTCCGGGCGGGGTCCCGGGGTCCCGGCGGGGTCCCGGGGACCCCCCCGCTGCCGGGGGCGGGGGGTCCCGGCGGGGTCCCGGGGTCCGGGCGGGATCCCGGGGTCCCCCCCTCTGCCGGGGGCGGGGGTCCCAGCGGGGTCCCGGGGTCCGGGCTGGGTCTCGGGGTCCCCCCCGCTGCCGGGGGCGGGGGGTCCCGGCGGGGTCCCGGGGTCCCCCCCGCTGCCGGGGGCGCACAGGGAGCGCTTTGTGCGCGGGGCCCCCTCCCCTGGCACCGCACAAAGCCGCGATTGTGGCGGCCGGGGCTGGGGGGGGGAGCCGAGCCCCCCAAACCGGGACCCCCGGGGGCAGCGAGGGGTGCGGGGCCCCTCCCGTCCCCGTCCCCGGCAGACGTGACTCAGGCCCCGGCGCGGGGGGGTTCAAAGGCGGCTTTGTCCGGGCCGGGACCCCTCCGGGGGCGGCTGCGGAGCTCGGGGCCCCCCCGGGCCGGCCCGGGCCAGCTGAGCACGGACCGGGCTATAAAAAGGTCTCAGCTGCGACGGCAGCGGCTCCAGCCCCCCGCCCCGGCCACGGGGGGGTCCGGAACGGGGGGTGCTGCGACCCCCGTGAGACCCCGGGGGGGTCCCCGAGGGTTTTGGGGGGCAGCATCCAGCCCCTCCCTCCCTCCGCATCCCCGGAGCCGCGAGCGTGTCGGGGCAGCGCCGGTGAATCATCCCCGGCGGCTCCGAGGGTCCCACGGGGGGGATCGGGGGGCGGATCCCGGCTGCACCTGCCCGCGGGGGGGGTTGGGGGGCGATGCCGGGACCCCTCCCCACCCCAAAAATCCCCCCCGGGCGCCGCGGCGGCGGCGGGACCGGCTCTTATCAGCGCGGGGCCCCGCTGGCAGCTCCGGCACGTCCCCGCTATCAGCCGCGTGCCCCCGCCGCCAGGAATAGCACCGGGACACCGGGGGGACACCGGGGGGACACCGCGGGGACATCGGGGGGACACCGGGGGGGCACCGGGAGGGGCTCGGAGTGACCTCCTGCCCTCGGCGGCGGCGGCACAAAGGGGGCTCTGTGAGCCGGGCCCCGGCCCCGAACAAAGGGGGCTCTCAGAGACGGGGATTTGGGGGGTGCAGGGCTGGGGCCGCTCCCCTCGGTGTCCCCTCGGTGTCCCCGGGGTGTCCCCGAGCCCCCCGAGGTGTCCCCGAGCCCGGCACCGTCCCCTCTCTCGCCGTGGGACCCGGAGCCCGGGGGTGGCACCCGAGGCGTCGCCGGTGGCACATGGGGCAGGGGACACATCGAGGGGTCCCCCGTGTGCCCCCCGACCCCCGGGCACCCCCGGGCACCCACCGGGCACCCCCGGGAGTTTCGGGGTGACGCCGGCCCCACCTGCGCGTCCAGCCCTCGGTGTTTTTCCTTTGGGAATTGGAAAACAACTCCCGGGCGGCCGCGGCCCTTCCGGGGTGCCCGGGGTGCGGCGGCGCCGCGCGGGCCCCACCGGGGCCCCTCCGGGGGTCCCCCCTGAAGGATCCCCCCCGTCCCCCCCGGGGGTCGCGCCCGGATCCCAAAGGAATCGCCCGGACCCGGCCCCGCCGCCTAAAATTAGCCCGGGCAGCTGCGGGGCCGCAGGTGCCGAGCGCGGGAGGCGGCACCGAGAGCGGCACCGAGAACCGGGACCGAGCCCCGGGACCGAGAACCGGGACCGAGCCCCGGGACCGAGCCCCGGAAAGGCACCGAGAACCGGGACCGACCCACCGGGAAAGGGCACCGAGCCCCGGGAGGGAGCACCGAGAACCGGGACCGAGTCCCGGGACCGAGCACCGGGAGAGGGCACCGAGCCCCAGCCCCACCGGAGCCGCAGTCCCGGGGGGGGTTTCAGTGCCGGTCCCGGTGCCCCCGGAGCCGAGCGGTGCCCCCGGGACGCCCCCCGCGGGATTTGCCGGGATTGGATCGGGGTCCGGTACCGGCGGTACCGGGACTGCCGGGACCCCCGAGCGCTCCCACTCCCGCCGCCCGTCCCGCAGCCCCGAGCGCTCCGGTGTTTCCCCGTTTGCCGATCCCGCGGCGCAGCCCCGGTTCCCCCGAGCGGTGCCGGTGCCGGTACCGGTCCGGTTCTCACCTGCCTGCCCGGAGCCGGGCGCGGGGAGCAGCAGCGGCAGCAGCAGCAGCAGCGCCCGGGGCCGCTCCCGGTGCGGCTCCATGGCGGG
Organism: Poecile montanus; assembly: GCA_038429875.1. Lineage (NCBI taxonomy): Eukaryota > Metazoa > Chordata > Aves > Passeriformes > Paridae > Poecile > Poecile montanus. Next base: position 167,209 of record CM076531.1, read on the forward strand.
GCCCCGGTAGCGGCGGAGCGAGCCCGGGAATGCACCTGGCGCGGGGCCGCGGGGCGGGCGGGGCCGGGCCGGGCCGGGCCGGGCGGGGCCGGGCCGGGGAGCGCGGGGGGAGCTCGGGGGGAGCGGCCGCTTCCCTCCCGCCCCGCCCCGGGACCCGCCCGCCGCGCCCGGGCCGGCGGCACCGGGACCGCCCGGGCCGGGCACGGCCGGGACCAGCCCCGGGCGGCGACTCCGGCCCGCTCCGAACCCCCCCGGTTCCGCTCCGAACCCTCCCCGGCCCGTTCAGGTGAAACCGCTCCCGACCCGGTTCCGTTCCGAACCCCCCGGCCCGTTCAGGTGAAACCACCCGGTTCCGTTCCGGTCCGACCCCCGCCCGGCCCGCTCCGAACCACCCATCTCGGTCCGAACCTCCCCTGGTCCGCTCCGGTCCGAATCCCCCGGCCCGTTCAGGTGAAACCTCCCCCGTTCCGGTCCGAACCCCCCAGCCCGGTCCGAACCCCCCAGGTCGGTCCGAACCACCCCCGGCCCGCTCCGAACTCCCCCCGGGCGGCGACTCCGGCCACTCCGAACCCCCCCGGCCCGTTCACGTGAAACCGCTCCCGGCCCGGGCCCAGTCCGACTCCCCCCCGGCCCCCTCCGAACCGCCCAGCTCGGTCCGAACCTGCCCCGGTCCGTTCCGGTCCGAATCCCCCGATCCCGTTCAGGTGAAACCTCCCCCGTTCCGGTCCGAACCCCCCAGCCCGGTCCGAATCCCCCCCGGCCCGGCCCGCTCCGAACCCCCCCGGGCGGCGACTCCGGCCCGCTCCGAACCCCGCCCGGTCCCGTTCAGGTGGAACCTCCCCCGGCCCGGCCCGGCCCGCTCCGAACCACCCCCAGCCCGGTCCGAACCCCCCCAGCCCTGTCCGAACCCCCCCGGCCCGTTCGGGTGAACCCCCCCCGGTCCCGTTCGGGTGAAGCCCCCCCGGTGCCCCCCCCCTCAGAACCGGCCGGGGGTTGGGAGCCACCGAGGCCCCCCCGGGACCCCCCAGCTGCTCCCCCGGGGTGAGACCCCTCCCCACCCCAACCCGGGGGGCTCCGACCCCATCCCGCCCCAGCTGCTCCCCCGGGGTGAGACCCCTCCCCACCCCAACCCGGGGGGCTCCGACCCCATCCCGGCCCGGGGCAGCTCCCGGGGTGAGACCCCTCCCCACCCCCAACCCGGGGGGCTCCGACCCCATCCCGGCCCCCGGCCCGGGGCAGCTCCCGGCCCTGGGGGGTTTTGGGGACCCCCGAACTCCCCGCGGGGCTCAGGGGAGGGGTCCGGGGCCCCCCCAGGGGTCAGAGCCCCCCCAGGCCCCCACTGGGGGACCCCAGAGCCCCCTCCCCCAATTCCCAAATCCCCCCAAAACCCACAAGAGCGGGACCAGAGCACCCCAAATTCCCCCCAAAACACGGAGCCGAGCTTGGAGCAGCCCCCTCCTCAAGACATGGGGTGACCCCCGCCCCCCCCCCCCATCCCGAGGGGGCTGAGACCCCCTCAGGACCCCTCCCCAATTCCCAAATCCCCCAAAAGAGACGGAGCCAGCTCAGGTCAGATCCTTTATTGACCGCACTGGGGGTCCCGGGCCGGGCCGGGGTCTCCTCACATGGGCTTGGGGGGGGGCCGGGGGGCTGCTCCCTGCTGAGAGAACACAAAGTCAGGGGGGGAAAAGACCCCCGGGACCCCCCCCAGGATCTTCCAGAACCCCCCAAAACCGTGTGGGATCCCTTTGGGACTCTCCCCAGGGCCCTCCAGATCCCCCCAGGTACCCCCAGACCCCCCCAGGAACCCCCAGACCCCTCCAGGAACCCCCCAGACCCCTTGAGACCTCCCAGGAACCCCCCCAGGACCCTCCTGGGACCCCCCAGACCTCCCCAAAGACACTTTAGGACCCCCCCAGGCCCCTTGGGGACCCCCCCAGACCCCTCCCAAACACCCCTGGGACCCTCCCCAGACTCCCCTGGGACCCCCAACCCCCCCAGACCCCTCCCAAACCCCCCTGGGAACCCCCAGACCCATGGTGGGGATGGAAGCAGGGCAGGGGGGGGCTGTGGTCCCTGCAGGAACCTTCCAGCATCCCCCCAAAACCCCCTGGGACCCTCCCAGGAACCCCAAAACACCCCTGGGACCCCCCCAGACCCCTTGGGGACCCCCCCAGGAACCCCAAAACACCCCTGGGACCCCCCCAAACCCCCTGGGGACCCCCCGGGACGCCCCCAGACTCACGGCGGGGCGGAAGCGGGGCGGGGGGGTCCTGTCCTTGCGAGCCTCACGCGAGCGGTTCCGCACGACCTTGCTGTGGATGGCGCAGCTGACGCAGTAATGCAGCTTCACATAGAGCTTGGGCAGCACGTAGGCTGGGGGAAACGGGGGTCAGGGACCCCAAAAACACACCCGGGGACCCCAAAAACACACCTGGGGACCCCAAAAATCCCAAAAACCACCCCAAATACCCCAAAAACACCCCCAGAAACCCCAAAAACACACACAGAAACCCCCAGGGCAGTAATGCAGCTTCACATACAGCTTGGGCAGCACGTAGGCTGGGGGAAACGGGGGTCAGGGACCCCAAAAACACACCCGGGGACCCCAGAAACCCCAAAAACACCCCCAAATACCCCAAAAACACCCCCAGAAACCCCAAAAACACACCCGGGGACCCCCAAAACCCCCAGGGCAGTAATGCAGCTTCACACAGAGCTTGGGCAGCACGTAGGCTGGGGGAAAACGGGGGTCAGGGACCCCAAAAACACACCCGGGGACCCCAGAAACCCCAAAAACACACCCAGGGACCCCCAAAACCCCCAAAACACCCCCAGAAACCCAACAACACCCCAGAAACCCCCAGGGCAGTAATGCAGCTTCACATAGAGCTTGGGGCAGCACGTAGGCTGGGGGAAAACGGGGGTCAGGGACCCCAAAAACACACCCGGGGACCCCAAAAATCCCAAAAAACCACCCCAAATACCCCAAAAACAACCCCAGAAACCCCAAAAACACCCCCTGGGACCCTCAAAGCCCCCAGGGCAGTAATGCAGCTTCACGTAGAGCTTGGGCAGCACGTAGGCTGGGGAAAACGGGGGTCAGGGACCCCAAAAACACACCCGGGGGACCCCAAAAACAGACCCAGGGACCCCAGAAACCACCCCAAATACCCAAAAACAACCCCAGAAACCCCAAAAACACACCCGGGGACCCCAAAAACCACCCAAATACCCCAAAAACAACCCCAGAGACCTCAAAAACACCCCCTGGAACCCCAAAAAAACACACCCAGGAATCCCCAAAACCCCAAAACCAACCCCAGAAACCTTAAAAAAAACCCCTGGGACCCCAAAAACACTCCAGAAACCCCAAAAACACCCCCAGGGACCCCCAAAACCCCAAAAACAACCCCAGAAACCTTAAAAACAACCCCTGGGACCCCCAAAACACCCCCCTGGAACCCCAAAAAACACACCCAGGGACCCCCAAAACCCCCAAGGCTATTTTGGGGGTGACAAGGTGAGCAGGGTCAGATCTTTTGAGGGGTCAAGGGGAGCTATTTTGGGGTCAAAAGAGGCTATTTTGGGGTCAAAAGTGGTTATTTTGGGGTCAAAAAAGTGGCTATTTTGGGGGTACAATGGGGCTATTTTGGGGTCAAAAGAGGCTATTTTGGGGGAATAACTGGGATATTTTGGGGTCAAAAGTGGTTATTTTGGGGTCAAAAAAGTGGCTATTTTGGGGGTACAATGGGGGCTATTTTGGGGGGACAATGTGGCTATTTTGGGGGTACAATGGGGCTATTTTGGGGTCAAAAGAGAGGCTATTTTGGGGGAATAACTGGGATATTTTGGGGTCAAAAGTGGTTATTTTGGGGTCCAAAAAGTGGCTATTTTGGGGGTACAACGGGGCCATTTTGGGGGGATAATGGGGCCATTTTGGGGGGATAATGGGGCTATTTTGGGGGAATAACTGGAATATTTTGGGGTCAAAAGTGGCTATTTTGGGGTCAAAAAAAGTGACTATTTTAAGGTACAATGGGGCTATTTTGGGGGGACAATGGGGTTATTTTGGGGTCAAAAGTGGCTATTTTGGGGGTACAACAGGGCTAATTTGGGGGTACAACAGGGCTATTTTGGGGGGTATAACAGGGATATTTTAGGGATATAAGAGGGCTATTTTGGGGGTACAATGGGGCTATCTTGGGGGTCCAACAGGGCTATTTTAGGGGTCCAACAGGGCTATTTTGGGGGTATAACAGGGATATTTTGGGGGTCCAACAGGGCTATTTTAGGGGTCCAACAGGGCTATTTTAGAGGTACAACAGGGCTATTTTAGGGGTCCAACAGGGCTAATTTAGGGGTACAACAGGGCTAATTTTGGGGGTCCAACAGGGCTAATTTGGGGGTATAAGAGGGCTATTTTAGGGGTCCAACAGGGCTATTTTAGAGGTCCAACAGGGCTATTTTAGAGGTCCAACAGGGCTATTTTAGAGGTCCAACAGGGCTATTTTAGGGGTCCAACAGGGCTATTTTAGAGGTCCAACAGGGCTAATTTAGGGGTCCAACAGGGCTATTTTAGGGGGTCCAACAGGGCTATTTTAGGGGTCCAACAGGGCTAATTTGGGGGTCCAACAGGGCTATTTTAAAGGTCCAACAGGGCTATTTTAGGGGGTCCACCAGGGCTATTTTAGAGGTACAACAGGGCCATTTTGAAAAGCACAGAGCCTGTTTTTAGGGGAAAGCCAGGTTGGGATATTTGGAGCGACAAACCCCCATCTTTGGGGAGCACAAAGAGGGGGTTTTGGGGTCGGGCTTTTAGGGACCCCCCCAGTCAAGGCTCACAATCGAACACGCTGGCCTCGGAGATGTCCCTGACGGCTGCAGCCTCCACGATGTTCCTGATGACGAATTTCTTGATGGCCTTGTCCTTGGGCACGCAGCGGGCGCAGTTGGTGCAGCGGATGGGCTGCACGTGCCCGCGGCCCTTCTTGGCTCGCCCGTTGTTCCTCCTCTTCTTCGTCTGAGCTGGGGACAGGAGAGGGGTCAGCAATGGAGATGCCCCCCAAAAAAAAACCCTGGAGAAGCCCTGGATCATCCCCTTTAAAGCTGCTCCAAATCCAATAAAAACCCTGGAGAAGCCCTGGATCATCCCCTTTAAAGCTGCTTCTAACCCAAAAAAACCCTGGGGAACCCCTGGATCATCCACCTTAAAGCTGCTTCTAACCCCAAAAACCCAGAGAACCCTGGATCATCCCCTTAAAGCTGCCCTCAGCCCTATAAAAATAACCCTGGAGAACCCCCAGATCACTCCTCTTAAAGCTTCTTTTAACCTCAAAAAACATCACAGAGACCCCCCAGGTTTATCCCCTTTAAAGCTGCTTCTAACCCCAAAAAACCCCTGGAGAACCCTCAGATCATTCCCCTTAAAGCTGCTTCTAACCCCAAAAAAAACCCAGAGAACCCCTGGATCATCCACCTTAAAGATGCTTAAAATCCAATAAGAACCCCTGGAGAAGCCCTGGATCATCCCCTTTAAAGCTGCTTCTAACCCAAAAAACATCCCAGAGATCCCCCAGGTTTATCCCCTTTAAAGCTGCTTGTAACCCCAAAAAACCCCTGGAGAACCCTCAGATCATTCCCCTTAAAGCTGCTTCTAACCCCAAAAAAAAACCCAGAGAACTCCTGGATCATCCCCTTTAAAGTCATCCCAAACCCCCAAAAAAACCCTGGAGATCCCCTGGATCATCCCCCTTAAAACCATCCCCAGCCCCCCAAAAAAACCCAGAGACCCCCCAGATTATTCCCTTTAAAGCTGCTCCAAATCCAATTAAAAACCCCTGGAGAACCCCTGGATCATCCCCCTTAAAGCTGCTTCTAACCCCAAAAAAACCCCAGACACCCCCCAGGTTTATCCCCTTTAAAGCTGCTCCTAACCCCAAGAAAACCCCAGGAACCCCCCAGATTTATCCCCTTTAAAGCTGCCCCCAGCCCCCCCAAAAAAACCCAAGACCCCCCAGATCATCCCCCTTAAAGCTGCCCCCAGCCCCCCCAAAAAAACCCCCAGAGACCCCCCGGGATCCCCCATTCTGAACTGCCCCCAGCCCCCCAAAAAAACCCCAGAGCTCCCACGGGTCCCATCCATGACCCCTTGACCCCATAAAGGTTTTGGGGTGTCCCCTGTACCCCCTCCCCAGCCCCATAAAGGTTTTGGGGTGTCTTTGTACCCCTCCCCAGCCCCATAAAGGTTTTGGGGTGTCCCTGTACCCCCCTCCCCAGCCCCATAAATGTTTTGGGGTGTCTCTGTACCCCTCCAGCCCCATAAAGGTTTTGGGGTGTCCCTGTACCCCCCTCCAGCCCCATAAAGGTTTTGGGGTGTCCCTGCACCCCTCCCCAGCCCCATAAAGGTTTTGGGGTGTCCCTGTACCCTCTCCAGCCCCATAAATGTTTTGGGGTGTCCCTGTACCCCCTCCAGCCCCATAAATGTTTTGGGTGTCCCTGTACCCCCTCCAGCCCCCATAAATGTTTTGGGGTGTCCCTGTACCCCCTCCAGCCCCATAAAGGTTTTGGGGTGTCCCTGCACCCCCTCCCCAGCCCCCATAAAGGTTTTGGGGTGTCCCCTGTACCCCCTCCCCAGCCCCATAAAGGTTTTGGGGTGTCCCTGTACCCTCTCCACCCCCATAAAGGTTTTGGGGTGTCCCTGTACCCCCCTCCCCAGCCCCATAAAGGTTTTGGGGTGTCCCTGTACCCCCCTCCAGCCCCATGAAGGTTTTGGGGTGTCCCTCCACCCCACAGAGACCCCCACCCGCCCCCAGAGTCACCCCAAAATCATCTCCTGCCCCCACACCACCGCCTTTATGCCCCCCCACCCCAACCCCCCCAACCCCAAACGCCCCCCCAGCACCCCCTGCTCTCTCTGAGCGCCCCAAAATCCCCCCTGAGACCCCAAATCCCCTCCCGAGGCTCCCAGGGCCCCCCCAAATTCCCCCTAAGCACCCCCAAACCCCCCTGGAGACCCCAAATCCCCTCCTGAGGCTCCCAGGGCCCCCCCCAAACCCCCCCCCCCACCCCCCCCCTCAGCACCCCAAAACCCCCCTGGAGACCCCAAATCCCCTCCTGAGGCTCCCAGGGCCCCCCCCAAACCCCCCCTCAGCGCCCCCAAACCCCCCTGGAGACCCCAAATCCCCTCCCGAGGCTCCAGGGCCCCCCCAAACCCCCCCCCGGAGACCCCAAATCCCCTCCCGAGGCTCCCTGGGCCCCCCCAAACCCCCCCCAACCCCCCCCTCAGAGCCCCAAACCCCCCTGGAGACCCCAAATCCCCTCCCGAGGCTCCCAGGGCCCCCCCAAACCCCCCCTCAGAGCCCCCCAAACCCCCCTGGAGACCCCAAATTCCCTCCTGAGGCTCCCAGGGCCCCCCCCAAAAGCCGCCCCTCAGAGCCCCCAAACCCCCCCCGGAGACCCCAAATCCCCTCCCGAGGCTCCCAGGGCCCCCCCCAAATTCCCCCCTCAGAGCCCCAAACCCCCCCCGGAGACCCCAAATCCCCTCCCGAGGCTCCCAGGGCCCCCCCCAAACCCCCCCTCAGCACCCCCCAAACCCCCCCTGGAGACCCCAAATCCCCTCCTGAGGCTCCCAGGGCCCCCCCAAAAGCCGCCCCTCAGAGCCCCCAAACCCCCCCCGGAGACCCCAAATCCCCTCCCGAGGCTCCCAGGGCCCCCCCAAATTCCCCCTCAGAGCCCCAAACCCCCCCCGGAGACCCCAAATCCCCTCCCGAGGCTCCCAGGGCCCCCCCAAACCCCCCCCTCAGAGCCCCCAAACCCCCCTGGAGACCCCAAATTCTCTCCTGAGGCTCCCAGGGGCCCCCCCAAATCCCCCCTCAGAGCCCCCAAACCCCCCCCGGAGACCCCAAATCCCCTCCCGAGGCTCCCAGGGCCCCCCCTCAGCGAACCCTGCTCTCTCCGAGCCCCCCCCCAAGCCCTGGCGGCCCCTCCCACGCCCCGGCCGCCACTCCCCGCAGAGCCCCGAAGGGCCTCTCTCAGCTCCCCCCGCCCCACACGGGCCCCACATCCCTTCCCGGGACCCCTCGGTCCCCTCCGGGCGCCGCTGCGGCCCCGCCGAGCCCCCCGGGCCCTCCCGGCCACGCCGCGCTCACCATGGCGGCTCTGAGGGAGAACCGGAAGAGGACTTAGCACGGCTCCTCCGCTCCTATATCCCTCCGCTCCCTCCGCGCGGAAGCGCCGCCGCCGCCGCTCCGTTCCCCGCGGGGACACCCGAGGAGGCCTCGCTGCGGCTCCTCCGGAGGCACCGGGGCGGGCGGGGTGGGCTGCGGGCGGCGGGGGCCGGGGGGGAATTAACGGGAGCGGGGATGGGGTAGGGACTATTTTTTCTGCGGTAGGCGGAGGGATTCGCGCACTCCCGCGCACTGCGCGTGACGTCACCCGCATGGCGCGCGCCGCGAGGGCTGCTGGGAAATGGAGTCCGAAAAGGGGGGGGGTCCATGGGGGTCCCCAGTGACGTGGGGCTGTCCCCAACCCCGGGGGTCCCCAATGTCCTCTGTCCCCTCTTGGGGGTCACCAGTGTCCCCAGTGTCCCCAGTGTCCCTTCCCGGGTGTCCCCAGTGCCGTTTGTGTCCCCCCAGTGTCCGGTGTCCCCCCCCAAAACCCCTAAATGACACCCCAGTGTCCCCTGTCCCCATTTCTGGGTGTCCCCAATGTCCCCTGTCCCCTCCTGAGTATCCCCAGTGTCCCCATTGTCCCCATTGTCCCCTGCCAGGTGTCCCCAGGGTCCCCTGTCCCCATTTCTGGGTGTCCCCAGTGTCCCCTGTCCCCTCCTGAGTACCCCAGTGTCCCCTGTCCCCATTTCTGGATGTCCCCAGTGTCCCCTGTCCCTTCCCCGGTGTCCCCAGTGTCCCCTGTCCCCATTTCTGGGTGTCCCCAATGTCCCCTGTCCCTTCCCCGGTGTCCCCATTGTCCCCATTGTCCCCTGCCAGGTGTCCCCAGGGTCCGCTGTCCCCTCCCGGGTGTCCCCATTGTCCCCTGTCCCCATTTCTGGGTGTCCCCAGTGTCCCCATTGTCCCCTGCCAGGTGTCCCCAGGGTCCCCTGTCCCTTCCCCGGTGTCCCCAGTGTCCCCTGTCCCCATTTCTGGGTGTCCCCAATGTCCCCTGTCCCTTCCACGGTGTCCCCAATGTCCCCTGTCCCCTGCCAGGTGTCCCAAATGTCCCCATTGTCCCCGGTGTCCCCTCCCAGGTGTCCCCAGTGTCCCTGGTGTCCCCACTGTCCCCAATGTCCCCGGTGTCCCCAAGGTGGGGACAGTGATTTTTGGGACTGTCCCCATTGTCCCCACTGTCCCCAGTTGTCCCCTGTCCCCGGTGTCCCCACTGTCCCCTGTCCCCATTGTCCCCTCCCAGGTGTCCCCAGTGTCCCCAAGGTGGGAGCAGTGATTTCTGGGACTGTCCCCATTGTCCCCGGTGTCCCCAGTGTCCCCTCCCGGGTGTCCCCATTGTCCCCATTGTCCCCGATTGTCCCCAGTGACCCCAGGGTGGGGACAGTGATTTCTGGGACTGTCCCCATTGTCCCCGGTGTCCCCAATGTCCCCTCCCAGGTGTCCCCATTGTCCCCTCCCAGGTGTCCCCATTGTCCCCAATTGTCCCCAGGGTGGGGACAGTGATTTTTGGGACTGTCTCCACTGTCCCCAATTGTCCCCACTGTCCCCGATTGTCCCCATTGTCCCCAATGTCCCCAGGGTGGGGACAGTGATTTTTGGGACTGTCCCCAATGTCCCACTGTCCCCAATTGTCCCCAATGTCCCCAGTGTCCCCAGTGTCCCCAATTGTCCCCAATTGTCCCCAGGGTGGGGACAGTGATTTTTGGGACTGTCCCCACTGTCCCCAATTGTTCCCAGGGTGGGGACAGTGATTTTTGGGAATGTCCCCAATTGTCCCCAGTGTCCCCAATGTCCCCAATTGTCCCCAATGTCCCCAATGTCCCCATTGTCCCTAGTGTCCCCAGTGTCCCCAATGTCCCCAGTGTCCCCAGGGTGGGGACAGTGATTTTCGGGACTGTCCCCATTGTCCCCAATTGTCCCCAGTGTCCCCATTGTCCCTGGTGTCCCCACTGTCCCCAGTGTCCCCAATTGTCCCCAATGTCCCCAAGGTGGGGACAGTGATTTTTGGGACTGTCCCCATTGTCCCCATTGTCCCCAATGTCCCCCATTGTCCCCAATTGTCCCCATTGTCCCCAGTTTCCCCATTGTCCCCAGGGTGGGGACAGTGATTTTTGGGACTGTCCCCAGTGTCCCCAATGTCCCCAATTGTCCCCAATTGTCCCCAGGGTGGGGACAGTGATTTTTGGGACTGTCCCCATTGTCCCCCAGTGTCCCCAGTGTCCCCAATGTCCCCGGTGTCCCCATTGTCCCCATTTGTCCCCATTGTCCCCAAGGTGGGGACAGTGATTTTTGGGACTGTCCCCAGTTGTCCCCACTGTCCCCATTGTCCCCTCCCAGGTGTCCCCAATTGTCCCCAATTGTCCCCAATGTCCCCAGGGTGGGGACAGTGATTTTTGGGACTGTCCCCACTGTCCCCAATGTCCCCACCGTCCCCGATTGTCCCCAATTGTCCCCATTGTCCCCAAGGTGGGGACAGTGATTTTTGGGACTGTCCCCATTGTCCCCAGTGTCCCCAATGTCCCCGGTGTCCCCATTGTCCCCAATTGTCTCCAAGGTGGGGACAGTGATTTTTGGGACTGTCCCCATTGTCCCCTCCCAGGTGTCCCCATTGTCCCCATTGTCCCATTGTCCCCGGTGTCCCCAATTGTCCCCATTGTCCCCATTGTCCCCACTGTCCCCATTGTCCCCACTGTCCCCATTGTCCCCAGTGTCCCCAGGGTGGGGACAGTGATTTTTGGGACTGTCCCCACTGTCCCCAATTGTCCCCAGGGTGGGGACAGTGATTTTTGGGAATGTCCCCAATTGTCCCCAGTGTCCCCAATGTCCCCAATGTCCCCATTGTCCCCAATGTCCCTAGTGTCCCCAGTGTCCCCCAGTGTCCCCAATGTCCCCAATGTCCCCATTGTCCCCTCCCAGGTGTCCCCATTGTCCCCAATGTCCCCAATGTCCCCAGTGTCCCAATGTCCCAGTGTCCCCATTGTCCCCAGTGTCCCCAATGTCCCCAGGGTGGGGACAGTGATTTTTGGGAATGTCCCCAATTGTCCCCAGTGTCCCCACTGTCCCCAGTGTCCCCACTGTCCCCAATGTCCCACTGTCCCCAATTGTCCCCAATGTCCCCATTGTCCCCAGGGTGGGGACAGTGATTTTTGGGACTGTCCCCAGTGTCCCCATTGTCCCTGGTGGCCCCATTGTCCCCATTGTCCCCAATTGTCCCCAATGTCCCCAGGGTGGGGACAGTGATTTTTGGGACTGTCCCCAATTGTCCCCATTGTCCCCTCCCAGGTGTCCCCAGTGTCCCCAGTGTCCCCAATGTCCCCAAGGTGGGGACAGTGATTTTTGGGACTGTCCCCACTGTCCCCAATTGTCCCCAATTGTCCCCAATGTCCCCATTGTCCCCAGGGTGGGGACAGTGGCGGGTGCCATTAAATTATTCCGGTTTATTTGGAACCTCAGCCAGTACAGTACAAAACTTACAGCAGATCTCATTAACAACAAATCATTAATTACAATATCTTACAGATACAAAAAACCCCGGGAAAAGGGAAAAAAGGGGGGAATTTTGGGGGGAAAAACCCGGAAAAAGAGAGTCCAAAAAACCTCACAAAAAACCCCAAAAAAACCCCCCCAAAAAACCCTCAAAAAACCTCAAAAAAACCTCAAAAAAACGACAAAAAAATTAAAATTAAAAAAGACAACAGCGAATCCATGGAAATTCTGGGGATTTTGGGAAAAATGGGGGTGGGGGGTATTGCACATCCTCGTTTTGTTCTTCATCTGTCGGGTTTAAAAAATAGATATTTACAGGGTAAAGCCACCTGGAGGTTTTTGTGTTTTTTTTTAGAAAATTCCTACAGTTTTGGGTCAGCCGAAAAAATGGGGGGAGGAGAAAGGGGGAAAAATGGGAAAAATGGGGAAAAATGGGGGAAGAAATGGGAAAAAGGGGAAAAAATGGGGGAAGAAATGGGAAAAATGAGGAAAATGGGGAAAGAAATGGGAAAAATGGGGAAAAAAATGGGGAAAAATGGGAAAAAATGGGGAAAGAAATGGGAAAAATGGGGAAAATGGGGAAAAAATGGGAAAAAGGGGAAAAAATGGGGAAAGAAATGAGAAAAAAAGGGGGGAAAATGGGGAAAGAAATGGGAAAAATGGGGGAAAAGAAATGGGGGAAAAGGGGGGAAATGGGGAAAGAAATGGGAAAAAAAGGGGGGAAAATGGGGAAAAATGGGAAAAAAGGGGGGAAATGGGGGAAGAAATGTGAAAAATGGGAAAAAATGGGGAAAGAAATGGGAAAAAAAGGGGGAAATGGGGAAAAAATGGGAAAAAGGGGAAAAAATGGGGAAAGAAATGGGGAAAATGAGGAAAAAAATGGGAAAAAATGGGGAAAAAATGGGGAAAGAAATGGGAAAAAAGGGGGGGAAATGGGGAAAGAAATGGAAAAAATGGGAAAAAATGGGGAAAGAAATGGGAAAAATGGGGAAAAAATGGAAAAAAGGGAAAAAATATGGGGGAAGGAAATGGGAAAAAAAAGGGGGAAAATGGGGAAAGAAATGGAAAAAAAGGGGGGAAAATGGGGAAAGAAATGGGAAAAATGGGAAAAAATGGGAAAAAGGGGGAAAAAATGGGAAAAAGGGAAAAAATATGGGGGAAAGAAATGGGAAAAAAAGGAGGGAAAATGGGGAAAGAAATGGGAAAAATGGGGGAAAATGGAAAAAAGGAAAAAAATATGGGAAAAGTGGGAAAGAAATGGAAAAAAAAAGGGGGGAAATGGGGGAAGAAATGGGAAAAATGGGGAAAAAATGGGAAAAATGGGAAAAAATGGGGAAAAAATGGGAAAAAGGGGAAAAAATGGGGAAAGAAATGGGGAAAATGAGGGAAAAAATGGGAAAAAGGGGAAAAATGGGGAAAGAAATGGAAAAATGGGGAAAAAATGGGAAAAAACGGGAAAAAATGGGGAAAGAAATGGGAAAAAAAGGGGGGAAATGGGGAAAGAAATGGGAAAAATGGGGAAAAATGGAAAAAGGGAAAAAATATGGGAAAAGTGGGAAAGAAATGGAAAAAAAGGGGGGAAATGGGGGAAGAAATGGGAAAAATGGGGAAATAATGGGAAAAATGGGAAAAAATGGGGAAAAAAATGGGAAAAAGGGGAAAAAATGGGGAAAGAAATGGGAAAAAGGGGAAAAAATGGGGAAAGAAATGGGAAAAAAAGGGGGGGAAAATGGGGAAAGAAATGGGAAAAATGGGGAAAAATGGGGAAAGAAATGGGAAAAATGGGGAAAGAAATGGAAAAAAGGGGAAGAAAATTGGAGAAAAGTGGGAAAATAAATGGAAAAAATGGGGGGAAATGGGGAAAGAAATGGGAAAAATGGGAAAAAAAATATGGGGGAAAAGTGGGAAAGATGGAAAAAGGGGAAAAAATGGGGAAAGAAATGGGAAAAAAGGGGGGAAATGGGAAAAAGGGAAAAAATATGGGGGGAAAGTGGGAAAGAAATGGAAAAAAGGAAAAGAAATGGGAAAAAAAGGGGGAAAATGGGGAAAGAAATGGAAAAATGGGGAAAAAAGGGGGGAAAAGTGGGAAAGATTAAAAAAAGGGGAAAAAATGGGAAAAGAAATTGGAAAAGGGGGAAAAAATGGGAAAAGAAATGGGAAAAAAGGGGAAAAAGGGAAAAGAAATGGAAAAAAGGGGGGAAAATGGGGAAAGAAATCAAAAAATGGGGAAAAATGGGGGAAAAGTGGGAAAGAAATGGGAAAAGGGGGGGAAATAAATGAAAAAAAGGGGAAAAATTGGGAAAATAAATTGAAAAAATGGGGAAAAATGGGGGGAAACTGGGAAAGAAATGGAAGAAAGGGGAAAAAAAGGGGAAAGAAATGGAAAAATGAAGGGAAAAGTGGGAAAGAAATGGAAAAAGGGGAAAATAAAATGGAAAAGGGGGAGGAAAAAAAAGGAGGGAAGAATGGAAGAGGGAAAAGGGGAAAAATAAAGGGGAAAAAATTGGGAAAAAATTGGGGAAAAAAAATGGGAAAAGGGCAAAAAATGGGGGAAAAATGGGAATGAGGGGGAAAAAAAATGGAAAAAGGGAAAAATGGGAAAAGGGGAAAAAATGGGGAAGAAAATGGAAAAAAGGGAACAAAACCCCAACCCAACCAACCCAAGAGGGGTTGGGAACGGCAGAGCTTTGATTTGGGTTAAAAAAACCCATTTTTGGGGTTCAACCCCCTGGTTTTGGGTTAAAAAAGCCCCTTTTTGGGGTTCCAACCCTGGTTTTTGGGTTAAAAAAGCCCCTTTTTGGGGTTCCAACCCTGGTTTTTGGGTTAAAAGCCCCCATTTTTGGGGTTCCAACCCTGGTTTTGGGTTGAAAAAGCCCCGTTTTGGGGTTCCAACCCTGGTTTTGGGTTAGAAAACCCCATTTTTGGGGTTCCAACCCTGGTTTTGGGTTAGAAAACCCCATTTTTGGGGTTCCAACCCTGGTTTTGGGTTAGAAAACCCCATTTTTGGGGTTCCAACCCCTGTTTTTGGGTTTAAAAGCCCCCATTTTTGGGTTGGTTCGGGCGCTGGGGAGGGTTGGGGGTACCCCAAAAATGGGGGCTGGGATTGGGGGACCCCCCCTGAGCGCCGGGCAGGGGGGGAGGGGAGGGGAAAAAGGGGGAAAATCCCCAAAATTCCCCAAAAATGAGGGTGGGGGGCAGCGGGCGCTGCTGAGGTGCTCGAGGTGCCCCTGGTGGGGACAGCTTTGGTTTGGGCCCCGCGGGGGCCATCGGGGCCGGGACCCCCAAAAGGGGACGGGGAATTGGGGTGGGGGACCCCAAAAATGGGATGGGGACCCCAAAAATGGGGGGAGGTGGGGGGGGAATTGGGGTGGGGGACCCCAAAAATGGGATGGGGATGCCAAAAATGGGGGGAGACGGGGAGGAATTGGGGTGGGGGATCCCAAAAATGGGATGGGGACCCTAAAATATGGGATGAGGATCCCAAAAAATGGGGTGGGGACCCCAAAAAATGGGATGGGGACGCCAAAAATGGGGGGAGGTGGGGGGAAATTGGGGTGGGGGACCCCAAAAATGGGGTGGGGACCCCAAAAATGGGGGGAGGTGGGGGGGGAATTGGGGTGGGGGACCCCAAAAATGGGGTGGGGACCCCAAAAATGGGGGGAGGTGGGGGGGGAATTGGGGTGGGGGACCCCAAAAATGGGGTGGGGACCCTAAAATATGGGATGAGGATACCAAAAAATGGGGGGAGATGGGGAGGAATTGGGGTGGGGGGACCCCAAAAATGGGGTGGGGACCCCAAAAATGGGGGGAGGTGGGGGGGAATTGGGGTGGGGGGACCCCAAAAATGAGATGGGGACCCCAAAAATGGGGGGAGGTGGGGGGGAATTGGGGTGGGGGACCCCAAAAATGGGATGGGGACCCTAAAATATGGGATGGGGACCCCAAAAATGGGATGGGGACCCCAAAAATGGGGGAAATGGGGAGGAATTGGGGTGGGGGACCCCAAAAATGGGATGGGGACCCTAAAATATGGGATGAGGATCCCAAAAAATGGGATGGGGACCCCAAAAATGGGGGGAGATGGGGGGGAATTGGGGTGGGGGACCCCAAAAATGGGGTGGGGACCCCAAAAATGGGATGGGGACCCCAAAAATGGGGTGGGGACCCTCAAATATGGGATGAGGACCCCAAAAATGGGGGGAGACGGGGGGGAATTGGGGTGGGGGACCCTCAGAATGGGGGAAATGGGGAGGAATTGGGGTGGGGGACCCCAAAAATGGGATGAGGACCCTCAAAAATGGGGGGAAATGGGGTGGGGGACCCCAAAAATGGGATGGGGACCCTCAAAAATGGGGGAAAAGGGATGGGGGGACCCCCAAAGCCTGGGGGGGAAATGGGGGGACACAGAGCCGAGGGGAAATGGGGCTGGGGTCCCCATGGGCTGGGATTGGGGGTCCCCATGAGCTGGGGGTCCCCAAATCAGAGGGATGGGGTCTGGGGGTCCCCAAATCAGAGGGAGGGGGACTGGGGGTCCCCAAATTAATGGGATGGGGTCTGGGGGTCCCCAAATCAGGGGGGTTGGGGTCTGGGGGTCCCCAAATTAATGGGATGGGGTCTGGGGGTCCCCAAATCAGGGGGGATGGGGACTGGGGGGGGTCCCCAAATTGGAGGGACAGGGTCTGGGGGTCCCCAAATCAGGGGGGATGGGGTCTGGGGGTCCCCAAATCAGAGGGATGGGGTCTGGGGGTCCCCAAATCAGGGGGGAGGGGGTCTGGGGGTCCCCAAATCAGGGGGGGAGGGGGTCTGGGGGTCCCCAAATCAGGGGGGATGGGGTCTGGGGGTCCCCAAATCAATGGGATGGGGTCTGGGGGTCCCCAAATTAATGGGATGGGGTCTGAGGGTCCCCAAATCAGAGGGATGGGGTCTGGGGGGGTCCCCAAATCAGAGGGATGGGGATTGGGGGGTCCCCAAATTAATGGGATGGGGTCTGGGGGTCCCCAAATTAATGGGATGGGGTCTGGGGGTCCCCAAATCAGGGGGGAGGGGGTCTGGGGGTCCCCATGGGCTGGGACTGGGGGTCCCCAAATCAGAGGGATGGGGTCTGGGGGTCCCCAAATCAATGGGATGGGGTCTGGGGGTCCCCAAATCAGGGGGGTTGGGGATTGGGGGGTCCCCAAATCAGAGGGATGGGGTCTGGGGGTCCCCAAATCAATGGGATGGGGTCTGGGGGTCCCCAAAGGCTGGGGGTCCCCAAATCAGAGGGACGGGGTCTGGGGGTCCCCAAATCAGAGGGATGGGGTCTGGGGGTCCCCAAATTAATGGGATGGGGTCTGGGGGGTCCCCAAATCAGGGGGGAGGGGGTCTGGGGGTCCCCAAATCAGGGGGGAGGGGGTCTGGGGGTCCCCCTGGGCTGGCACTGGGGGGGTCCCCCGAGCTCCTCCCCACTTTTGTCAAACCCCAAATTTGGGGGGTGGTCCCGGATCTGGGGGTCCCACCCTGGCCAGACCCAGACCCCAAACCCCAAACCCCTCACCCTTCATTTTTGGGGACCCCCAGTGGGGTCAGGAGAGGGGGTTTGGGGAAAGGATTGGAATTTTTGGGAAAGGATTGGATTTTTGGGGGGAAGAATTGGAATTTCTGGGAAAAGGATTGGATTTTTGGGGGGAAGGATTGGGATTTTTGGGGAAGAATTGGATTTTTGGGGTAAGATTGGATTTTTTGGGGGGAAGAATTGGGATTTTTGGGGGAAGGATTGGAATTTTGGGGAAGGATTGGGATTTTTTGGGGAAGAATTGGATTTTTGGTGGAAAGGATTAGAATTTTGGGGGGAAAAAAACTGGAATTTTTGGGGGAAAGGATTGGATTTTTGGGGGGGAAAATTGGGATTTTTGGAGGAAAGGATTGGATTTTTTGGGGGGAAAAATTGGGATTTTTGGGGGAAAGGATTGGGATTTTTGGGGAAGGATTTGGGGGTTCCCCAGTTAAAGCTCAGGATGGGGCAGCTCCCCCCGGTTTTGGGGGGCTCAGGTTGGGTTTTGGGGGGTCCCGGGGGGGTTTAGCACCGAATTTTGAGGTTCCTTTAGCCCAGGAACGGGCAGGGAGGGGCAAGGGGGGGAACAGTCTCCAAAATTCAAGTGAGACTTTATTTTTTTTTGCCTTATATATATATTTTTTTTTTCTTTTTTCTTTTTTTTTTTGGGGTGAAAAACCCCAAGAATTATCAAAAGCTTAATAAATAACGAGGGGAAGCAAAACAAAAAGCACAAAAAAAGCCATTTCCTATTCAATATTTAAATAACTCCATTTATAAAAAGGAGAATTAAAGGCTCCACCTGGGCCAGTCAGGGTTGGTTTATTTTTTTTTTGGGGTGAGTTTCTGGTTTTTTGGGGTGTTGGTTTTTTTTTTTCTGTCATTTTTTTAAAATATTTTTGCTTTTTTTAATATTTTTTTTTATAGCCAAAGTCAGTGCAAAGGAGTAGAAAAGAAATTAAAAAAAAAAATAAATCAAAAAACAACACAACCCAACAGTTCCTTGCCCTAAAGATGGGAAAATTTTGGGGGAAAAAAATGGGAATTTGAGGTGGGGGAGGTTTTTAATATTTTTTTTTTTCCCCAACCTCAGGTTTTGTGCTGGATCTGGGAGGGGGGAAAAGGAAAAAATCGAGGGGAAAAAAGGGGAATTTGAGGCTGGGAGGGATTTTTCTCCAAGCTCAGATTTTGTGCACAAAGTGGGAGGGGAAAAATGGGAGGAGAAAGGAGGAAATTGAGGGGAAAAAAGGGAATTTTGAGGCTGGGGAAGTTTTCCAACCTCACATTTTGAGTTGGAACTGGGAGGGGAAAATCAGGGAAAAAAAGAGAATTTGAGGCTGGGATGGATTTTTCTCTAACCTTGGATTTTGTGCACAAAATGGGAGGGAAAAAGGGAATTTGAGGCTGGGGAAGTTTTCCAACCTCAAATTTTGTGCACAATGTAGGAAGGGAAAAAGAAAATCGAGGAAAAAAGAGATTTTGAGGCTGGAGAAGTTTTCCAGCCTCACATTTTGAGTTGGAACTGGGAGGGGAAAATCAGGGAAAAAAAGAGAATTTGAGGCTGGGATGGATTTTTCTCCAACCTCACATTTTGTGCACAACATAGGAAGGGAAAAAGAAAATCAAGGGAAAAAGGGATTTTGAGGCTGGGGAAGTTTTCCAACCTCAAATTTTGCGCTCAGGGTGGGAGGGGAAAAAGAAAATTGAGGGGAAAAAGGGATTGGAGGCTGGGGAAGTTTTCCAACCTCAAATTTTGTGCACAACATAGGAAGGGAAAAAGAAAATCAAGGGAAAAAGGGAATTTTGAGGCTGGGGAAGTTTTCCAACCTCACATTTTGTGTACAAAGTGGGAGAGGAAAACAGAAAATCAAGGAAAAAGGAGATTTTGTGGCTGGGGAAGTTTTCCAACCTCCCATTTTGCACTCAGGGTGGGAAGGGAAAAGAAAATTGAGAGGAAAAAAGGGATTTTGAGGCTGGGGAAGTTTTCCAACCTCCCATTTTGAGTTTGAACTGGGAGGGGAAAATCAGGGAAAAAAGGGGAATCTGAAGTTGGGGAAATTTTCCAACCTCACATTTTGCACTCAGGGTGGAAGGGGTAAACAGAAAATGGAGGAAAAAAGAGGATTTTGAGGCTGGGGAAATTTTCCAACCTCCCATTTTGCGCTCAGGGTGGGAAGGGAAAAGAAAATTGAGGGGAAAAAAAGAGGATTTTGAGGCTGGAGAAGTTTTCCAACCTCACATTTTGCGCACAAAGTGGGAGGGGAAAACAGAAAATCAAGGAAAAAAAGAGATTTTGTCGCTGGGGAAGTTTTCCAACCTCACATTTTGTGCACAAAGTGGGAGGGGAAAACAGAAAATCAAAGAAAAAAGGGGAATCTGAGGCTGGAGAAGTTTTCCAACCTCCCATTTTGCGCTCAGGGTGGGAAGGGAAAAGAAAATTGAGAGGAAAAAAGAGATTTTGTGGCTGGGGAAGTTTTCCAACCTCCCATTTTGCACTCAGGGTGGGAAGGGAAAAGAAAATTGAGAGGAAAAAAGGGATTTTGGGGCTGGGGAAGTTTTCCAACCTCCCATTTTGAGTTTGAACTGGGAGGGGAAAAATCAGGGAAAAAAGGGGAATCTGAAGTTGGGGAAATTTTCCAACCTCAGATTTTGCACTCAGGGTGGAAGGGGTAAACAGAAAATGGAGGAAAAAAGAGGATTTTGAGGCTGGGGAAATTTTCCAACCTCCCATTTTGCGCTCAGGGTGGGAAGGGAAAAAGAAAATTGAGAGGAAAAAAGGGATTTTGAGGCTGGGGAAGTTTTCCAACCTCACATTTTGCGCACAAAGTGGGAGAGGAAAACAGAAAATCAAGGAAAAAAGAGATTTTGTCGCTGGGGAAGTTTTCCAACCTCACATTTTGTGCACAAAGTGGGAGGAGAAAACAGAAAATCGAGGGGAAAAAGGGATTTTGAGGCTGAGGAAGTTTTCCAACCTCCCATTTTGCACTCAGGGAAGGGCAATCCGGGCTGGGGGGCAGAAAGGGACGCGGATGAGGAGGAGGAGGAGGAGGAGGAAGAGGAGGATGACACATCCCCCCCAGCTCAGATCTTGTGCTCACCACGCACGATGTGCGAGGAGAACTCGTAGCGGTCCTGGCTGCGGTAGCCGCAGATGTTGCACTCGAAAGGGTCCCTGAAGCCGTGGCAGCCCATGTGGATGGTGAACATGACGTGGTCCAGGAACAGCACCCGGCAGTGCTCGCAGCAGAACGCCCGCAGCTGCTCCCCCTCCTCGTTCAGCACCCGCAGAGACTCCTTGGGGAAGCAGCGAGCCGCCCCCTCGGGCTCCTCCTTGGGCTCCTCCTTGGTGAAGGCCGGGCTGTGCCGCCCTCCCGGCCGCTCCTCCTGCACGCTCTCGGTGTCCGTGGAATCCTGGCAGCCGTTGGAGGGCGAGGCGGCGTCGCCGCGGCCGCCGCGGAAGATGACGGGGATGGGCTCGGCGGGGTCGTCGCGGCCGCGGGGCAGCTCCAGGCGGGCGGGGAGCGCCTGGATCTGGGTGTAGACGGAGCTGATGACCGGAGTCACCTCGGTGATGCAGTTGGTGGCCAGGCGGAGCGGCCGAAGGGCGTCGCCGGCGCCCAGCAGGGACAGGGGGCTGGAGTAGGGCGGGTCCAGGCCGTGGGAGCGCGATGGAACCACCTCCACCTCCTTGTCGAACGCGGGGCTCACGTCGAAAGGGAGGTCCGAGAGGGCGAAGCGCATCTGCTTCTCGCCTGAGGGGAGAAAAGAGGGGTGGGGGACCCCAAAAATGAGATCTGAGAGGGTGAAGGAACCCCAAAAATGAGGTGTGAGAGGGTGAAGGGGGTGGGGGAACCCTAAAAATGAGCCCTGAGAGGGTGAAGGAACCCCAAAAATGAGATATGAGAGGGTGAAGAGCATCTGCTTCTCGCCTGAGGGGAGAAAAGAGGGGTGGGGGACCCCAAAAATGAGATCTGAGAGGGCGAAGAGCATCTGCTTCTCGCCTGAGGGGAGAAAAGAGGGGTGGGGGACCCCAAAAATGAGATGTGAGAGGGTGAAGAGCATCTGCTTCTCGCCTGAGGGGAGAAAAGAGGGGTGGGGGACCCCAAAAATGAGATATGAGGGGGTGAAGGCGGTGGGGGGACCCCAAAAATGAGCCCTGAGAGGGTGAAGGAAGCCCAAAAATGAGATTTGAGAGGGTGGGGGGACCCCAAAAATGAGATGTGAGAGGGTGAAGGAACCCCAAAAATGAGATGTGAGAGGGCAAACAGCATCTGCTTCTCGCCTGAGGGGAGAGAAAAGGGGTGGGGGACCCCAAAAATGAGATGTGAGAGGGTGAAGGAATCCCAAAAATGAGATGTGAGAGGGTGAAGGGGGTGAGGGAACCCAAAAATGAGATCTGAGAAGGTGGAGGAACCCCAAAAACGAGATCTGAGAGGGCAAACAGCATCTGCTTCTCGCCCGAGGGGAGAGAAAAGGGGTGAGGGACCCCAAAAATGAGATGTGAGAGGGTGAAGGAACCCCAAAAATGCGATTTGAGAGGGTGAAGGAACCCCAAAAATGAGATGTGAGAGGGTGAAGAGCATCTGCTTCTCGCCTGAGGGGAGAAAAGAGGGGTGGGGGACCCCAAAAATGAGATGTGAGAGGGTGAAGAGGGTGGGGGAACCCTAAAAATGAGATGTGAGAGGGTGAAGGAAGCCCAAAAATGAGGTATGAGAGGGTGAAGAGGGTGGGGGAACCCCAAAAATGAGATCTGAGAGGGTGAAGAGCATCTGCTTCTCGCCTGAGGGGAGAAAAGAGGGGTGAAGGAACCCCAAAAATGAGATTTGAGAGGGTGGGGGGACCCCAAAAATGAGATATGAGAGGGCAAACAGCATCTGCTTCTCGCCCTTTTGGGAAGGCCCAAAAAATTCCAAGAATATCCAATATTTGAGGAGGGAATTTTTTAATTTGAGGATTTTCTTTTAATTAATTTAAATTAAATTAATTTTCTTTTCATTATTTGTTTGAGGGGGGATTTTTTTTTAATTTGAAGGGAGATTTCTTTAATTTCTTTTTTTTTTTTTTTTACTTGAACTTTATTTTGTAATTTAAGGTGTTTTTCTGTATCTGAGGGAGAATTTTAATCTACTTAATTATTTCTATTAATTAAATTTATTTGAGAATATTTTTATTTTTAAAGTTTATTTTATTTATTTATTTTATATAGTTTATTTTATTTATTATTATTTTATTTAAGTTTGGTTTTTTTTAGTCTGAGGGGGCTTTTTTGACATGAGGGGGGATTGTTTTAATGATGTTTTTTTAAGTTTGATGTTTTGTTGTTAAAGATATTTTGTATTTTAGGGTTTTTTAAACTTTAAGAGGACTTTTTATTAATTTAAGCGTTTTTTTTGTTAATTTAGGGGGAGAAAATTATAATTTAAGGGCTTTTTTCTAACATGAAAGAGCATTTTTTTTAATTTAAGGGGAAAATTTTAAGTTTCAGAGCTTTTTGTTAATTTGAAGGGCTTTATTAATTTAAGGGGTTTTTTTAACCTTATGGGGTTATTTTTTATATTAAGGGGAGAAATTTTTGAGGGAGTTTTCTTAATTTGAGGTATTTTTTTGTAAACTGAAGAGCTTTTTTGTTAATTTGAAAACAGAATTTTTTAATTTGAGAAATATTTTTTCATTTGAGGTTTTTTTAAGTTTTTATTAAGTTGAGGGCAGAATTCTTTAATTTGAGGGGAGATTTTTTCAATTTAAGATTTTTCTTAATTTTAGAAGGTTTTTTTGTTTATTTAAGATGTTAATTTGAGGGGGATTTTTGGTAATTTGAAGGTTTGTTTCTTTGTTAATTTGAGACTTTTTTTTTTAAACATGAGGGGAAATTTTTAATTTGAAGGCCTTTTTGTTGATTTGAGGGGGGATTTTTTTTATTTAAGGAGCTTTTTTGTTAATTTGAGGCCAATTTTGAGGCCTTTGTGGAGATTCCCTTTCCCACCCCGCATCTCCCAGGGGGGAATTTTCCCAGCTATTTTTTAATTTAAAGGTGGTTTTCTTTCAAAATGTGAGGGGAATTTTTTTTAATTAAAGACTTTAAGTCTTTTTAAAGAGCTTTTCTTTTAACTTCAACCTTTTTTTTCTCAATTTCAGCTGTTTTTTGGTTAATTTGAGGCCCATTTCGAGGCCTTTGTGTGGGGATTCCATTTCCCGCCCCGCTCCCCCCTCACAACGCCATCCCTGAGGAAAATTTTTTCCATTTTTTCCATCCTTTCCTTACCCACAAATTTCTGTGGCATGGAACGTTTCCCTAGAATTTTTGTTAATTTTTTTTATGATGATTTTTTTTTTTTGTTAATTTGAGAGTATTTTTCAACTTAAAAAGTTTATTAAAACGTGAGGAGAAATTACTTTAATTAAAATTTTGAGGCTTTTTCTTTAAAAAACAATTGCTTTTCTTTTATTTTAAATTAATATTTTCCAATTTGAGGGTTTTTTTTTTGTTAATTTGAGGCCTTTGTGAGGGGATTCCCTTTCCCGCGCCCTCACCTCCCACCGGGAGGAATTTTTCCCATTTTTTCCACCTTTTCCATCATTTCCTCACCCACAAATTTCTGCTGCGTGGATCGTTTCTCTTGCGTTTTTGTTGATTTTATATATTTTTTTTTTGTTAATTTGCGGGTATTTTTCAATTTAAAAGGTTTTTTAGAACGTGAGGAGAAATATTTAAATTGAAATTTTGGGGTTTCTTCTTTAAAAATAGTTGCTTTTCTTTTATTTTAAATTAATCTTTTCTGATTTGAGCGAGTTTTTTTTGTTAATTTGAGGCCCATTTTGAGGCTTTTGTGAGGGGATTCCCTTTCCCGCGCCGCTCTCCCCTCACGCCGCCATCCCTGAGGCCGCCCCTCACCTCCCACCGGGCGGAATTTTTTCCCATTTTTTCCACCTTTTCCATCATTTCCTCACCCACAAATTTCTGCGGCGTGGATCATTTCTCTTGAATTTTTGTTGATTTGATGATTTTTTTGGTTAATTTGCGGGTATTTTTTAATTTAAAAGATTTTTTTAAAACGTGAGGAGAAATATTTTAATTAAAATTTTGGGGATTTTTCTTTAAAAATAGTTGATTTTCTTTTAATTTTCATTAATATTTTCCAATTTGAGGTTTGTTTTTTTTTGTTAATTTGAGGCCTTTGTGAGGGGATTCCCTTTCCCGCGCCGCTCTCCCCTCACGCCGCCATCCCTGAGGCCGCCCCTCACCTCCCACCGGGAGGAATTTTTTCCCCTTTTTTCCACCTTTTCCATCATTTCCTCACCCAAAATTTCTGCAGCGTGAAGCGTTTCCCTAGAATTTTTGTTAATTTGATGATTTTTTTTGTGAATTTGAGGGTATTTTTTAATTTAAAAGGTGTTTTAAAATGTGAGGAGAAATATTTTAATTAAAATTTTGGGGATTTTTCTTTAAAAATAGTTGATTTTCTTTTAATTTTCATTAATATTTTCCAATTTGAGGTTTGTTTTTTTTCTGTTGATTTGAGGCCTTTGTGAGGGGATTCCCTTTCCCGCGCCGCTCTCCCCTCACGCCGCCATCCCTGAGGCCGCCCCTCACCTCCCACCGGGCGGAATTTTTTCCCCTTTTTTCCACCTTTTCCATCATTTCCTCACCCACAAATTTCTACGGCGTGGATCGTTTCTCTTGAATGTTTGTTGATTTTATGATTTTTTTTTTGTGAATTTAAGGGTATTTTTTAATTTAAAAGATTTTTTTAAAACGTGAGGAGAAATATTTTAATTAAAATTTTGGGGCTTTTTCTTTAAAAGTGGTTGCTTTTCTTTTACTTTTAATTAATCTTTTCCAATTTGAGGGTTTTTTTTTATTAATTTGAGGCCTTTGTGAGGGGATTCCCTTTCCCCCGCCCTCACCTCCCACAGGCAGGAATTTTTTCCCCATTTTTTCCACCTTTTCCATCATTTCCTCACCCACAAATTTCTGCGGCGTGGATCGTTTCCCTTGAATTTTTGTTAATTTGATGATTTTTTTTGTGAATTTGAGGGTATTTTTTCATTTAAAAGGGTTTTATTAAAACGTGAGGAAAAATATTTTAATTAAAATTTTGGGGGCTTTTTCTTTTAAAAATAATTGCTTTTCTTTTATTTTTAATTAATATTTTCCAATTTGAGGGGGTTTTTTTATTACTTTGAGGCCTTTGTGAGGGGATTCCCTTTCCCCCGCCCTCACCTCCCACCGGGAGGAATTTTTCCCCTTTTTTCCATCTTTTCCATCATTTCCTCACCCACAAATTTCTGCTGCGTGGATCGTTTCTCTTGCGTTTTTGTTGATTTTATATTTTTTTTTGGTTAATTTGCGGGTATTTTTCAATTTAAAAGGTTTTTTAGAACGTGAGGAGAAATATTTAAATTGAAATTTTGGGGTTTCTTCTTTAAAAATAGTTGCTTTTCTTTTATTTTAAATTAATCTTTTCTGATTTGAGCGAGTTTTTTTGTTAATTTGAGGCCCATTTTGAGGCTTTTGTGAGGGGATTCCCTTTCCCGCGTCGCTCTCCCCTCACGCCGCCATCCCTGAGGCCGCCCCTCACCTCCCACCGGGCGGAAATTTTTCCCCTTTTTTCCACCTTTTCCATCATTTCCTCACCCAAAATTTCTGCAGCGTGAAGCGTTTCCCTAGAATTTTTGTTAATTTGATGATTTTTTTTTTGTGAATTTGAGGGTATTTTTTAATTTAAAAGGTTTTTTTTAAACGTGAGGAGAAATATTTTAATTAAAATTTTGGGGATTTTTCTTTAAAAATATTTGTTTTTCTTTTACTTTTAATTAGTATTTTCCAATTTGAGGATTATTTTTTTGTTGATTTGAGGCCTTTGTGAGGGGATTCCCTTTCCCGCGTCGCTCTCCCCTCACGCCGCCATCCCTGAGGCCGCCCCTCACCTCCCACCGGGAGGAATTTTTTCCCCTTTTTTCCATCTTTTCCATCATTTCCTCACCCACAAATTTCTGCGGCGTGAAGTGTTTCCATAGAATTTTTGTTAATTTGATGATTTTTTTGTGAATTTGCGGATATTTTTCAATTTAAAAGGTTTTTTAAAACGTGAGAAGAAAATACTTTAATTAAAATTTTGGGGGCTATTTTATTTTAAAAATAATTGCTTTTCTTTTACTTTTAATTAGTATTTTCCAATTTGAGGATTATTTTTTTGTTGATTTGAGGCCTTTGTGAGGGGATTCCCTTTCCCGCGTCGCTCTCCCCTCACGCCGCCATCCCTGAGGCCGCCCCTCACCTCCCACCGGGCGGAATTTTTTCCCCTTTTTTCCACCTTTTCCATCATTTCCTCACCCAAAATTTCTGCAGCGTGAAGCGTTTCCCTAGAATTTTTGTTAATTTGATGATTTTTTTTGTGAATTTGAGGGTATTTTTTAATTTAAAATATTTTTTTAAAACGTGAGGAGAAATATTTTAATTAAAATTTGGGGGATTTTTCTTTAAAAATAGTTGATTTTCTTTTAATTTTAATTAGTATTTTCCAATTTGAGTTTTTTTGTTGTTCTTAATTTGAGGCCTTTGTGAGGGGATTCCCTTTCCCGCGCCGCTCTCCCCTCACGCCGCCATCCCTGAGGCCGCCCCTCACCTCCCACTGGGCGGAATTTTTTCCCCTTTTTTCTACCTTTTCCATCATTTCCTCACCCAAAATTTCTGCAGCGTGAAGCGTTTCCCTTGAATTTTTGTTAATTTGATGATTTTTTTTGTGAATTTGAGGGTATTTTTTAATTTAAAAGGTTTTTTTAAAACGTGAGGAGAAATCATTTTAATTAAAATTTTGGGGGCTATTTTCTTTAAAAATATTTGTTTTTCTTTTACTTTTAATTAGTATTTTCCAATTTGAGGATTATTTTTTTGTTAATTTGAGGCTTTTGTGAGGGGATTCCCTTTCCCGCGCCGCTCTCCCCTCACGCCGCCATCCCTGAGGCCGCCCCTCACCTCCCACCGGGCGGAATTTTTTCCCCTTTTTTCCACCTTTTCCATCATTTCCTCACCCACAAATTTCTGCGGCGTAGATCGTTTCCTCTTAGTGAAGCTCCCCGCCAGGCGCTCGATAAAGGTGGGACGCTCGGGATGCAGCAACGCCTCGGGCACCATGTCCAGCTCCCGGATTTCCTCTCCTGAAGAACGCAAACAAAGGGAAAAAAAAAAAAAAATCCCGGGATGAGCAGGGGCGGGACGGGATCTGCGGGCTGGGAGGGCCCCTGGGAGCGGCTGCCGGAGGCCGAGCTTACCCCGTGAGTGTCCCCGCGGCGCCGGCAGCCGCTCCCGGATCCCTCCGGCTTCCAGCGGGGCCCGCTCCTGCCGCGGTGAGGGGGGAGAGGAGGCGGCTTCAGGCCTGGGAGCGTCCCGACATAGCCCCAGGAAAAGCGGCTGGGAATGGGGATTCCAACCGGGAATGGGAGCGGAGATGGGAAATCCTGCTAGGGAAGGGGTTCTGATCCCAAAAATCCTGCTAGGGAAGGGGTTCTGATCCCAAAAATCCTGCTAGGGAAGGGGTTCTGATCCCAAAAATCCTGCTTGGGAAGGGGTTCTGATCCCAAAAATCCTGCCTGGGAGTGGGTTCTGAGCTGAGAATCCCGCTAGGGAAGGGGTTCTGATCCCAAAAATCCTGCTCAGGAATGGTCCTGATCCCAAAAATCCTGCTTGGGAAGGGGTTCTGATCCCAAAAATCCTGCTCGGGAATGGACCCGGAGCTGGAAAATTCCGCTAGGGAAGGGGTTCTGATCCCAAAAATCCTGCTCAGGAATGGTTCCTGATCCCAAAAATCCTGCTCAGGAATGGTCCCTGATCCCAAAAATCCTGCCCTGGAATGGGTTCTGATCCCAAAAATCCTGCTCGGGAATGAGCCCTGAGGCGGGGGAATCCTCGGGAATGGGCCCGGAGCCAAAAATCCCTCTTGGGAATGAGCCCCGATCCCAAAAATTCTGCTCGGGAATGGTTCCCGATCCCAAAAATCCCGGTCGGGAATGAGCCGGGAGCCAAAAATCCCGCTTGGGAATGGGCCCCGATCCTAAAAATCCTGCTCGGGAATGGTTCCCGATGCTAAAAATTGCTGCTGGGGAATGGGCCCGGAGGCGAAAATGCGGCTGTGAAATGGCCCCTGAGCCGGGGGAATCCTGCTCGGGAATGGTTCCCGATCCCGGAAATCCTGCTCTGAAATGGCCCCTGCGCCCGGAATTCCAGCCGGGAATGGTGATGAGGAAAATCCCGGGATGGAATGGGCTCTGTGCTCCGGAACAGCTGTGGGGAATGGTCCTGATCCTGAAAATACTGCTCGGGAATGGTCCTGATCCCGAAAATACTGCCCTAAAATGGTCCTGATCCCGAAAATACTGCCCTAAAATGGTCCTGATCCCGAAAATACTGCTTGGGAATGGGTCCTGATCCCAAAAATACTGACCTGGAATGGTCCTGATCCTGAAAATACTGCTCGGGAATGGTCCTGATCCCAAAAATCCTGCCCTGGAATGGTCCTGATCCCGAAAATCCTGCCCTAAAAAGGGTCCTGATCCCAAAAATCCTGCCCTGATCCCAAAAATCCTGCCCTAAAAATGGTCCTGATCCCGAAAATACTGCTCGGGAATGGGTCCTGATCCTGAAAATCCTGACCTGGAATGGTCCTAATCCCAAAAATCCTGCCCTGATCCCAAAAATACTGCTCGGGAATGGGTCCTGATCCTGAAAATCCTGACCTGGAATGGTCCTGATCCCAAAAATCCTGCCCTGATCCCAAAAATCCTGCCCTAAAAAGGGTCCTGATACCAAAAATCCTGCCCTGATCCCAAAAATCCTGCCCTAAAAAGGGTCCTGATCCCGAAAATCCTGCCCTAAAATGGGTCCTGATCCCAAAAATCCTGCCCTAAAAAGGATCCTGATCCCAAAAATCGTGCTCAGGAATGGTCCTGATCCCAAAAATCCTGCCCTAAAAAGGGTCCTGATCCCAAAAATCCTGCCCTAAAAAGGGTCCTGATCCCGAAAATCCTGCCCTGGAATGGGTCCTGATCCCGAAAATCCTGCCCTGGAATGGGTCCTAATCCCAAAAATCCTGCCCTGATCCCAAAAATCCTGCTCAGGAATGGGTCCTGATCCCAAAAATCCTGCCCTAAAATGGTCCTGATCCCGAAAATACTGCCCTAAAAAGGGTCCTGATCCCGAAAATACTGCTTGGGAATGGGTCCTGGTCCCAAAAATCCTGCCCTAAAAAGGGTCCTGATCCCGAAAATCCTGCCCTGGAATGGGTCCTGATCCCGAAAATCCTGCCCTGGAATGGGTCCTAATCCCAAAAATCCTGCCCTGATCCCAAAAATCCTGCTCAGGAATGGGTCCTGATCCCAAAAATCCTGCCCTAAAATGGTCCTGATCCCGAAAATACTGCCCTAAAAAGGGTCCTGATCCCGAAAATACTGCTTGGGAATGGGTCCTGATCCCAAAAATCCTGCCCTGGAATGGTCCTGATCCCAAAAATCCTGCCCTAAAATGGTCCTGATCCCAAAAATCCTGCCCTAAAAAGGGTCCTGATCCCAAAAATACTGCCCTGATCCCGAAAATCCTGCCCTAAAAAGGGTCCTGATCCCGAAAATCCTGCCCTAAAAAGGGTCCTGATCCCAAAAATCCTGCCCTAAAAAGGGTCCTGATCCCAAAAATCCTGCCCTAAAAAGGGTCCTGATCCCAAAAATTCTGCCCTGATCCCAAAAATCCTGCTCAGGAATGGGTCCTGATCCCAAAAATCCTGCCCTGGAATGGGTCCTAATCCCAAAAATCCTGCCCTGATCCCAAAAATCCTGCTCGGGAATGGGTCCTGATCCCAAAAATCCTGCCCTAAAAAGGGTTCTGATCCCAAAAATCCTGCCCTGGAATGGTCCTGATCCCGAAAATCCTGCCCTAAAATGGGTCCTGATCCCAAAAATCCTGCCCTGGAATGGTCCTGATCCCAAAAATCCTGCCCTAAAAAGGGTCCTGATCCCGAAAATCCTGCCCTGATCCCAAAAATCCTGCTCAGGAATGGGTCCTGATCCCAAAAATCCTGCCCTGGAATGGTCCTGATCCCGAAAATCCTGCCCTAAAAATGGTCCTGATCCCGAAAATCCTGCCCTAAAAAGGGTCCTGATCCCAAAAATCCTGCTCGGGAATGGGTCCTGATCCCAAAAATCCTGCTGGGGAATGGATTTTTCCCAGGATTTCCCGGGATTTTTCCCGTTTTTTCTCCATACCCACCTGTGTGTGCAGGGCTCTGTGCAGGGAGGCTCTGCCTTTACCCCTGGATTTCCCAGATTCCCCAGGATTTCTCCCAGGATTTCCCTGGGATTTTTCCCAGGATTTTCCCCAGGATTTTTCCTGGAATTTTTCCCGTTTTTTCCCAGGATTTTCCCCAGGATTTCCCAGGTTTTTTTCCCGGATTTTCCCAGTTTTTCCCACCTGTGTGTGCAGGGCTCTGGCCAGGGAGGCTCTGCCTTTACCCCTGGATTTGGGATCCCCGTTCCCACCCCATTCCCTGGGATTTTTCCCAGGATTTTCCCAGGATTTTTCCCAGGATTTTTCCCAAGATTTCCCCAGGATTTCCTGGGATTTTCCCAGGATTTTCCCAGTTTTTCCCACCTGTGTGTGCAGGGCTCTGTGCAGGGAGGCTCTGCCTTTACCCCTGGATTTCCCAGGATTTCCCTGAGATTTTTCCCACGATTTTTCCCAGGATTTCCCAGGGATTTTTCCCAGATTTCCCAGGATTTTTCCCAGGATTTTCCCTGGGATTTTTCCCAGGATTTCCCATTTTTTTTCCTGGGATTTTTCCCAGTTTTTCCCACCTGTGTGTGCAGGGCTCTGGCCAGGGAGGCTCTGCCTTTACCCCTGGATTTGGGATCCCCGTTCCCACCCCATTCCCTGGGATTTTTCCCAGGATTTTTCCCAGGATTTTTCCCGGGGATTTTTCCCAGGATTTTTCCCAGGATTTCCCCAGGATTTTTCCCAGGATTTTTCCCAGGATTTCCCCAGGATTTCCCAGTTTTTTTTCCCGGATTTTCCCAGTTTTTCCCACTGTGTGTGCAGGGCTCTGTGCAGGGAGGCTCTGCCTTTACCCCTGGATTTCCCAGAATTTCCCTGAGATTTTTCCCACGATTTTTCCCAGGATTTCCCAGGGATTTTTCCCAGATTTCCCGGGATTTTTCCCAGGATTTTCCCCGGGATTTTTCCCAGGATTTCCCATTTTTTCCCCAGATTTTCCCAGTTTTTCCCACCTGTGTGTGCAGGGCTCTGTGCAGGGAGGCTCTGCCTTTACCCCTGGATTTGGGATCCCCATTCCCACCCCATTCCCTGGGATTTTTCCTGGGGATTTTCCCCGGGATTTTTCCCAGGATTTCCCATTTTTTTCCCGGTATTTTTCCCAGTTTTTCCCACCTGTGTGTGCAGGACTCTGGCCAGGGAGGCTCTGCCTTTACCCCTGGATTTCCCAGATTCCCCGGGATGTTTCCCAGGATTTCCCTGGGATTTTTCCCAGGATTTCCCCAGGATTTTTCCCAGGATTTTTCCCAGGATTTCCCCAGGATTTCCTGGGATTTTCCCTGGATTTTCCCAGTTTTTCCCACCTGTGTGTGCAGGGCTCTGTGCAGGGAGGCTCTGCCTTTACCCCTGGATTTCCCAGGATTTCCCTGAGATTTTTCCCACGATTTTTCCCAGGATTTCCCAGGGATTTTTCCCAGGATTTCCTGGAATTTTCCCAGGATTTTTCCCAGATTTCCCCGGATTTTTCCCAGGATTTCCCAGGATTTTTCCCAGGATTTCCCGGGATTTTTCCCAGTTTTTCCCACCTGTGTGTGCGGGGCTCTGGCCAGGGAGGCTCCTGAGGAAGCTGTGGCAGCGCTCCCGATGCTCCTCCAGGCTGCTCTGCTGCTTGTAACTGCGGCCGCAGGAACTGCACTTGTGGGGCTTCCCCACTGTGGGGGACGAGACTGGGAACAATGGGAATAACTGGGAATGAGGACTGGGAATCTGGGAATCTGGGAATGAGGATTGGGAATCTGGGAATCTGGGAATGAGGATTGGGAATCTGGGATTTGGGGTTTGGGGTTTGGGATGTGGGATATCCCAACAGGAACTGCACTTGTGAGGCTTCCCCACCGTGGGGGACGAGACTGGGAACAATGGGAATAACTGGGAATGAGGACTGGGAATCTGGGAATGAGGATTGGGAATTTGGGAATGAGGATTGGGAATCTGGGAATGAGGATTGGGAATCTGGGAATGGGATTTGGGGTTTGGGATCTGGGATTGGGAATCTGGGAATGGGATTTGGGGTTTGGGATCTGGGATTGGGAATCTGGGAATGGGATTTGGGGTTTGGGATCTGGGATTGGGAATCTGGGAATGGGATCTGGGATATCCCAACAGGAACTGCACTTGTGAGGCTTCCCCACCGTGGGGGACGAGACTGGGAATAATGGGAATAACTGGGAATGAGGACTGGGAATCTGGGAATGAGGATTGGGAATGAGGATTGGGAATTGGGGTTTGGGATCTGGGATTTGGGATCTGGGATTGGGAATTGGAGATTGGGAATTGGGATCTGGGATTTGGGATATCCCAGTACCAACTGCACTTGTGGGGCTTCCCCACCGTGGGGGACGAGACTGGGAACAATGGGAATAACTGGGAATGAGGATTGGGAATCTGGGAATGAAGATTGGGAATCTGGGAATGGGATTTGGGGTTTGGGATCTGGGATTTGGGGTTTGGGATCTGGGATATCCCAGCAGGAACTGCACTTGTGAGGCTTCCCCACCGTGGGGGATGACACTGGGAACAATGGGAATAACTGGGAATGAGGATTGGGAATCTGGGAATGAGGATTGGGAATCTGGGATTGGGACTTGGGGTTTGGGAATCTGGGAATGAGGATTGGGAATCTGGGAATGAGGATTGGGAATCTGGGAATGAGGATTGGGAATTGGAGATTGGGATCTGGGATTTGGGATCTGGGGTTTGGGATATGGAAATCAACAGGAACTGGGAAATGGGGAGGAATGTGGGAGAAACTGGGATTGGCTCTGGGAACTGGGATCAGAACTGGGATCAGCCCCAGGAACTGGGATTGGGATCAGGAATTGGGATCAGCCCCAGGAATTTGGATCAGAACTGGGATCAGGAACTGGGATCAGCCCTGGGAATTGGGATCAGGAACTGGGATCAGAACTGGGATCAGAACTGGGATCAGGAATTGGAATCAGAATTGGGATCAGAACTGGGATCAGCCCTGGGAACTGGGATCAGGAATTGGGATCAGCCCCAGGAATTGGAATCAGGAATTGGGCTCAGGACTGGGATCAGAACTGGGATCAGGAATTGGGATCAGAACCTGGGATCAGAACTGGGATCAGCCCTGGGAACTGGGATCAGGAACTGGGATCAGAACTGGGATCAGGAATTGGGATCAGCCCCAGGAATTGGAATCAGGAATTGGGATCAGGAACTGGGATCAGCCCTGGGATCAGGAACTGGAACTGGGATCAGGAATTGGGATCAGGAATTGGGCTCAGGACTGGGATCAGAACTGGGATCAGGAATTGGGATCAGAACCTGGGATCAGAACTGGGATCAGCCCTGGGAACTGGGATCAGGAACTGGGATCAGAACTGGGATCAGGAATTGGGATCAGCCTCAGGAATTGGAATCAGGAATTGGGATCAGAACTGGGATCAGCCCTGGGATCAGGAACTGGAATTGGGATCAGAACTGGGATCAGGAATTGGGGTCAGGAATTGGGATCAGCTCTGGGAACTGGGATCAGGAACTGGGATTGGGATCAGGAACTGGGATTGGGATCAGGAACTGGGAACTGGGATCAGGAACTGGGATTGGGATCAGAACTGGGATCAGGAATTGGGATCAGAACTGGGATCAGGAATTGGGATCAGCTCTGGGAACTGGGATCAGGAACTGGGATTTGGATCAGGAACTGGAATTGGGATCAGCTCTGGGAACTGGGATCAGGAACTGGGATTGGGATCAGGAACTGGGATTTGGATCAGGAACTGGGATCAGGAATTGGGATCAGCCCTGGGAACTCCATTCCAGAACTTTCTCCCGGCCGTGGAGGAGCCGGGAAGCTCCGGGATTGGAATTTTCCAGGCTGGGATAAGAAGGAAATCCCGGGGGAATTTTGGCTCCTCCCGGAGCCTCTTTGATGTCGGATCCTTAATCCCAGATTTATTTTGTTTTGGGAAGCGGATGAAAGCCGGGAGCCCCTCCCCCGCTGGAATCCATGGAAAATTCGGGATTTCCTCCTTCATCCCCTCCCAGCCTGGCTTTGGTGGGATGGGGAGGGAATTGTGCCCCGTTCCCGGCCTCTGGAATGGGAATTCCAAGGAGATGGGAATGGAGGCCAAAAATGAGGGAAAATCCCGGGATTTGGGCACTTTGGGATCCTCTGGATCCCCTAATGATCCAGAATCCCGGGATTTGGGCACTTTGGGATCTCCTAAAGGGTCTCAATAATCCCAAATCCCGGGATTTGGGCACTTTGGGATCCTCTGGATCCCCTAATGATCCCAAATCCCGGGATTTGGGGCACTTTGGGATTCTCTGGAGTCCCCAATGATCCAAAATTCTGGGATTTGGGTACTTTGGGATCCTCTGGATCCCCCAATGATCCAGAATCCTGGGATTTGGGCACTTTGGGATCTCCTAAAGGGTCTCAATGATCCCAAATCCTGGGGT
Organism: Poecile montanus; assembly: GCA_038429875.1. Classification (NCBI taxonomy): domain Eukaryota; kingdom Metazoa; phylum Chordata; class Aves; order Passeriformes; family Paridae; genus Poecile; species Poecile montanus. The sequence goes on from CM076531.1 coordinate 202,130, forward strand.
TTTGGGCACTTTGGGATCCTCTGGAGCCCCTAATGATTCCAAATCCTGGGATTTGGGCACTTTGGGATCTCCTGAAGGATCCCAATAATCCAAAATCCCGGGATTTGGGGCACTTTGGGATCACCTGAGGGATCACAATGATCCCAAATCCCAGGATTTGGGCACTTTGGGATCTCCTAAAGGGTCTCAATGATCCCAAATCCCGGGATTTCGGCACTTTGGGATTCTCTGGAGTCCCCAATGATCCAAAATTCTGGGATTTGGGCACTTCGGGATCTCCTAAAGGATCTCAATTATCCCAAATCCCGGGATTTGGGCACTTTGGGATCTCCTAAAGGATCTCAATGATCCAAAATCCCAGGATTTGGGCACTTTGGGATCTCCTAAAGGGTCTCAATGATCCCAAATCCCGGGATTTGGGGCACTTTGGGATCCTCTGGAGCCCCTAATGATCCAGAATCCTGGGATTTGGGCACTTTGGGATCTCCTGAAGGATCCAAATGAGGGAAAATCCCGGGATTTCAGCACTTTGGGATTCTCTGGAGTCCCCAATGATCCAAAATTCTGGGATTTGGGCACTTCGGGATCTCCTAAAGGATCTCAATTATCCCAAATCCCAGGATTTGGGCACTTTGGGATCACCTGAGGGATCCCAGTGAGGGAAAATCCCAGGATTTGGGGCACCTTGGGATTCTCTGGAGCCCCCCATTGATCCAAAATCCCGGGATTTGGGCACCTCAGGATCTCCTAAAGGATCTCAATGATCCCAAATTCTGGGATTTGGGCACTTTGGGATCCTCTGGATCCCCTAATGATCCAGAATCCCAGGATTTGGGCACTTTGGGATCACCTGAGGGATCCCAATGATCCAAAATCCCGGGATTTGGGCACTTTGGGATCACCTGAGGGATCCCAATGATACCAAATCCCGGGATTTGGGCACTTTGGGATCCTCTGGAGCCCCCAATGATCCAAAATCCCGGGATTTGGGTACTTTGGGATCCTCTGGATCCCCTAATGATCCCAAATCCCGGGATTTGGGCACTTTGGGATCTCCTGAGGGATCCCAATGAGGGAAAATCCTGGGATTTGGGCACTTTGGGATCTCCTAAAGGATCTCAGTGATCCCAAATTCTGGGATTTGGGCACTTTGGGATCTTCTGGAGCCCCCAATGATCCAAAATCCCGGGATTTGGGCACTTTGGGATCCTCTGGAGCCCCTAATGATCCCAAATCCTGGGATTTGGACATTTTGGGACCTCCTGAAGGATCCCAATGAGGGAAAATCCCAGGATTTGGGCACTTTGGGATCCTCTGGAGCCCAATCAATGGGATCAATGGGATCCCTGGGATGGGAACAATGGGATCAATGGGATCCCTGATCCCATCCCGTCATTCCTGATCCAGTCCCGTTATCCCATTCCCATTAACCCATTATCCTGATATTCCCACATTCCCGATGTTATTCCCAATGTGATTCCCAGTGTTTTTCCCCACATTCCCGCTGTCATTCCCGCTGTTATTCCCGATATTCCCATACCCGAGTGCATCCGGAGGTGCCCGCTGAGCGCGTCACAGCGCCGGCACTCCCGTTATCCCACATTCCCAATGTTATTCCCAATGTTTTTCCCAACATTCCCGATATTTTCCCATACCGGAATGCGTCCGGAGGTGCCCGCTGAGCGCGTCGCGGCGCCGGCACTCCCGTTATCCCATTATCCATTATCCCTTTATCCCATTATCCCGATATTCCCAATATTCCCATTATCCCAACATTCCCAATGTTATTCCCAATGTTATTCCCGACATTCCCGATATTTCCCGTACCGGAGTGCGTCCGGAGGTGGCCGCTGAGCACGTCGCGGCGCCGGCACTCCCGTTATCCCATTATCCCATTATCCTGATATTCCCACATTCCCAATGTTATTCCCAATGTTATTCCCAATGTTATTCCCAATGTTTTTCCCGACATTCCCAATGTTATTCCCGATATTTTCCCGTACCAGAATGTGTCCAGAGGTGCCCACTGAGCGCGTCGCGGCGCCGGCACTCCCGTTATCCCATTATCCATTATCCCATTATCCCATTATCCCATTATCCCACATTCCCAATGTTATTCCCGTTATTCCCACTGACATTCCCAATGTTTTTCCCGACATTCCCGATATTTCCCGTACCAGAGTGCGTCCGGAGGTGGCCGCTGAGCGCGTCGCGGCGCCGGCACTCCCGTTATCCCATTATCCCATTATCCCATTATCCCATTATCCCAATATTCCCAATATTCCCATTATCCCAACATTCCCGATGTTTTTCCCGATATTCCCGATATTTCCCGTACCGGAGTGCGTCCGGAGGTGGCCGCTGAGCGCGTCGCGGCGCCGGCACTCCCGTTATCCCATTATCCATTATCCCATTATCCCGATATTCCCAATATTCCCATTATCCCAACATTCCCAATGTTATTCCCAATGTTTTTCCCAACATTCCCGGTATTTTCCCGTACCGGAGTGCGTCTGGAGGTGCTCGCTGAGCGCGTCGCGGCGCCGGCACTCCCGTTATCCCATTATCCATTATCCCATTATCCCATTATCCCATTATCCCATTCCTGTTATCCCACTGTTACTCCCAGTGTTTTTCCTGACATTCCCGATATTTTTCCCGATATTCCCGATATTTTCCGTACCCGAGTGCGTCCGGAGGTGGCCGCTGAGCACGTCGCGGCGCCGGCACTCCCGTTATCCCATTATCCATTATCCCTTTATCCCATTATCCCGATATTCCCATTATCCCCATTATCCCATTATCCCAATATTCCCAATATTCCCATTATCCCAACATTCCCAATGTTATTCCCGACATTCCCGATATTTTTCCGTACCGGAATGCGTCCGGAGGTGGCCGCTGAGCGCGTCGCGGCGCCGGCACTCCCGTTATCCCATTATCCATTATCCCATTATCCATTATCCCATTATCCCGATATTCCCAATATTCCCGATATTCCCATTATCCCGATATTTTTCCCGACATTCCCGTTATTCCCGTACCGGAGTGCGTCCGTAGGTGGCCGCTGAGCGCGTCGCGGCGCCGGCAGGCGTAGGAGCACAGGGGGCATTTGAAGGGTTTCTCCCCCGAGTGCAGCTTGATGTGACGAAGGAGATTCCCCTTCTGAGTGAACGAGGCTCCACACTGCTGGCACTGGAATGGCCGTTCTCCTGGAAAAATCCCGGAATTCCAATGGGAATCATTCCCAAAAAACCCTGAATTATCCCCTAAAACCCCACTGCTGGCACTGGAATGGGCGTTCTCCTGGAAAAATCCCGGAAAATCCCACTGGAATCATTCCCAAAAAACCCTGAATTATCCCCTAAAACCCCACTGCTGGCACTGGAACGGCCGCTCTCCTGGAAAAATCCCGGAAAATCCTGGAATTCCCACTCGAATCAATCCCAAATTATCCCAAAAAAACCCTAATCCTGCACTGCTGGCACTGGAATGGGCGTTCTCCTGGAAAAATCCCGGAAAATCCTGGAATTCCCACTGGAATCAATCCCAAAAAACCCTGAATTATCCCCTAAAACCCCACTGCTGGCACTGGAATGGGCGTTCTCCTGGAAAAATCCCAGAAAATCCCGGAATTCCCACTGGAATCAATCCCAAATTATCCTGAATTATCCCCTAAAACCCCACTGCTGGCACTGGAACGGCCGCTCCCCTGGAAAAATCCCGGAAAATCCTGGAATTCCCAATGGAATCATTCCCAAAAAACCCCACTGCTGGCACTGGAATGGGCGTTCTCCTGGAAAAATCCCGGAAAATCCCACTGGAATCATTCCCAAATTATCCCAAAAAAACCCCAATCCTGCACTGCTGGCATTGGAATGGCCTTTCTTCTGGAAAAATCCCGGAATTCCAATGGGAATCATTCCCAAAAAACCCTGAATTATCCCCTAAAACCCCACTGCTGGCACTGGAACGGCCGCTCTCCTGGAAAAATCCCGGAAAATCCTGGAATTCCCACTGGAATCAATCCCAAATTATCATAAAAACCCCACTGCTGGCACTGGAACGGGCGTTCCCCTGGAAAAATCCCGGAAAATCCTGGAATTCCCACTGGAATCAATCCCAAATTATCCTGAATTATCATTAAAACCCCACTGCTGGCACTGGAACGGCCGCTCCAATGGAAAATCCCGGAATTCCCAATGGAATCAATCCCAAATTATCCCAAAAAAACCCTAATCCTGCACTGCTGGCACTGGAATGGGCGTTCTCCTGGAAAAATCCCGGAAAATCCTGGAATTCCCACTGGAATCAATCCCAAATTATCCTGAATTATCCCCTAAAACCCCACTGCTGGCACTGGAACGGCCGCTCCACTGGAAAATCCCGGAAAATCCCGGAATTCCCAATGGAATCAATCCCAAATTATCCCCCAGGAACCCCAATCCTGCACTGCTGGCACTGGAACGGCCGCTCTCCTGGAAAATCCTGGAATTCCAATGGGAATCATTCCCAAAAAACCCTGAATTATCATTAAAACCCCACTGCTGGCACTGGAACGGGCGTTCTCCTGGAAAAACATGGAAAATCCTGGAATTCCCACTGGAATCAATCCCAAATTATCATAAAAACCCCGCTGCTGGCACTGGAATGGGCGTTCTCCTGGAAAAATCCCGGAAAATCCCACTGGAATCATTCCCAAAAAACCCTGAATTATCCCCTAAAACCCCACTGCTGGCACTGGAATGGGCGTTCTCCTGGAAAAATCCCGGAAAATCCTGGAATTCCCAATGGAATCAATCCCAAATTATCCCCCAGGAACCCCAATCCTGCACTGCTGGCACTGGAACGGGCGCTCTCCTGGAAAAACATGGAAAATCCCACTGGAATCAATCCCAAAAAACCCTGAATTATCATAAAAACCCCACTGCTGGCACTGGAACGGGCGTTCTCCTGGAAAAATCCCAGAAAATCCTGGAATTCCCACTGGAATCATTCCCAAATTATCATAGAAACCCCACTGCTGGCACTGGAACGGCCGCTCTCCTGGAAAAATCCCGGAAAATCCCACTGGAATCATTCCCAAAAAACCCTGAATTATCATAAAAACCCCACTGCTGGCACTGGAACGGCCGCTCCCCTGGAAAAATCCCGGAAAATCCTGGAATTCCCAATGGGAATTATCCCAAATTATCATAAAAACCCCACTGCTGGCACTGGAATGGGCGTTCTCCTGGAAAAATCCCGGAAAATCCTGGAATTCCCAATGGAATCAATCCCAAATTATCATAAAAACCCCACTGCTGGCACTGGAATGGGCGTTCTCCTGGAAAAATCCTGGAAAATCCCACTGGAACCATTCCCAAAAAACCCTGAATTATCATTAAAACCCCACTGCTGGCACTGGAACGGGCGTTCCCCTGGAAAAATCCCGGAAAATCCTGGAATTCCAATGGAATCAATCCCAAATTATCATAAAAACCCCACTGCTGGCACTGGAACGGCCGCTCTCCAGGAAAAACAGGGAAAATCCTGGAATTCCCAATGGAATCATTCCCAAAAAACCCCACTGCTGGCACTGGAACGGCCGCTCTCCTGGAAAAACATGGAAAATCCTGGAATTCCCAATGGAATCAATCCCAAATTATCATAAAAACCCCACTGCTGGCACTGGAACGGCCGCTCTCCTGGAAAAATCCCGGAAAATCCTGGAATTCCCACTGGAATCAATCCCAAATTATCCCAAAAAAACCCCAATCCTGCACTGCTGGCACTGGAATGGGCGTTCTCCTGGAAAAATCCCGGAAAATCCCACTGGAATCATTCCCAAAAAACCCTGAATTATCATAAAAACCCCACTGCTGGCACTGGAACGGCCGCTCCCCTGGAAAAATCCCGGAAAATCCTGGAATTCCAATGGAATCAATCCCAAATTATCATAAAAACCCCACTGCTGGCACTGGAATGGGCGTTCTCCTGGAAAAACATGGAAAATCCCGGAATTCCCAATGGGAATTATCCCAAATTATCATAAAAACCCCACTGCTGGCACTGGAATGGCCTTTCCCCTGGAAAAACATGGAAAATCCTGGAATTCCCAATGAGAATTATCCCAAATTATCCCAAAAAAACCCTAATCCTGCACTGCTGGCACTGGAATGGGCGTTCTCCTGGAAAAATCCCGGAAAATCCTGGAATTCCCACTGGAATCAATCCCAAATTATCATAAAAACCCCACTGCTGGCACTGGAACGGCCGCTCTCCTGGAAAAATCCCAGAAAATCCTGGAATTCCAATGGAATCAATCCCAAATTATCATAAAAACCCCACTGCTGGCACTGGAATGGGCGTTCTCCTGGAAAAACATGGAAAATCCTGGAATTCCCAATGGAATCAATCCCAAATTATCATAAAAACCCCACTGCTGGCACTGGAATGGGCGTTCTCCTGGAAAAATCCTGGAAAATCCTGGAATTCCCACTGGAATCAATCCCAAATTATCCTGAATTATCATAAAAACCCCACTGCTGGCACTGGAACGGCCGCTCTCCTGGAAAAATCCCGGAAAATCCTGGAATTCCCACTGGAATCAATCCCAAATTATCATAAAAACCCCACTGCTGGCACTGGAATGAGCGTTCTCCTGGAAAAATCCCGGAAAATCCTGGAATTCCCACTGGAATCAATCCCAAATTATCCTGAATTATCATAAAAACCCCACTGCTGGCAATGGAACGGGCGCTCTCCTGGAAAAATCCTGGAAAATCCCACTGGAATCATTCCCAAATTATCCTGAATTATCATTAAAACCCCACTGCTGGCACTGGAACGGCCACTCCACTGGAAAATCCCAGAATTCCCAGGTTTTTTTGGGAATTCTCACCGGTGTGGCTGCGCTTGTGCACCATGAGCACGTTGGGGTCGATGCCCAGCATCCCACACCCCGGAATTCCCGGGATTCCTGACCCCAGATCCCATTCCCAGACCCCATTCCCGGCCCCAGAATTCCCATTTTTTTCCCCCAGAATTCCCGTTTTTTTGGGAATTCTGACCGGTGTGGCTGCGCTTGTGCACCATGAGCACGTTGGGGCCAATGCACAGCATCCCACACCCCGGAATTCCCGGGATTCCCCATTCCCAGAACCCCCAAAATTCCCATTTTTTCCCCCAGAATTCCCGTTTTTTCCCGTTTTTTCCCAGAATTCCCGTTTTTTTTGGGAATTCTGACCGGTGTGGCTGCGCTTGTGCACCATGAGCACGTTGGGGCCGATGCACAGCATCCTACACCCCGGAATTCCCGGGATTCCCCATTCCCAGATTCCATTCCCAGGGCTCTGATCCCATTCCCAGCCCCCAGAATTCCCGTTTTTTCCCGGAATTCCCGTTTTTTTTGGGAATTCTGACCGGTGTGGCTGCGTTTGTGCACCATGAGCACGTTGGGGTCGATGCACAGCATCCCACACCCCGGAATTCCCGGGATTCCTGACCCCAGATCCCATTCCCGGCCCCAGAATTCCCATTTTTTCCCCCAGAATTCCCGTTTTTTCCCGGAATTCCCAGGTTTTTTTGGGAATTCTCACCGGTGTGGCTGTGTTTGTGCACCATGAGCACGTTGGGGCCGATGCACAGCATCCAACACCCCGGAATTCCCGGGATTCCCCATTCCAGGGGCTCCCAGCACCCCCAGAACCCCCAGAATTCCCATTTTTTCCCCCAGAATTCCCGTTTTTTCCCCAGAATTCCCAGAATTCCCGTTTTTTTTGGGAATTCTGACTGGTGTGGCTGCGCTTGTGCACCATGAGCACATTGGGGCCGATGCACAGCATCCTGCACCCCGGAATTCCTGGGATTCCTGACCCCAGATCCCATTCCCAGGACTCCCAGCACCCCCAAAATTCCCGTTTTTTCCCGGAATTCCCGTTTTTCCATGGAATTCTGACCGGTGTGGCTGCGCTTGTGCACCATGAGCACATTGGGGCCGATGCACAGCATCCCACACCCAGGAATTCCCGGGATTCCCCATTCCCAGCCCCAGAATTCCCATTTTTTCCCATTTTTTCCCCAGAATTCCCGTTTTTTCCCCCAGAATTCCCGTTTTTTCCCGGAATTCCCGTTTTTTTTGGGAATTCTGACCGGTGTGGCTGCGTTTGTGCACCATGAGCACGTTGGGGCCGATGCACAGCATCCCGCAGATGTCACACTGCAGTTTCCCGTTGGGAAGGCGAATCCCGGGCGGATCCGGGAACGGCTCCGGGGGCGAATCCTCGGCGGCTCCGCGGCTCCGGGAATCCTCGTCCGACGACATCTCCACCTTGATGGAGCCGCCTGAAACAACCGGAAAAATCACACCGGGAAAAAATGACACCGGGAAAGTTACACCAGGAAAGTTACAGCAGGAATGACACTGGGAAAAATGACACCAGGAAAGTTACACCGGGAAAAGATGACACCAGGAAAATGGCACCAGGAAAATGACACCGGGAATGACACCGGGAAAAAATGACACCGGGAAAATGGCACTGGGAATGACACTGGGAAAATGACACCGGGAAAATTACACCGGGGAAAAAATGACACCGGGAAAATTACACCAGGAAAAAATTACACCGGGAATGACAGCGGAAAAGTTACACCGGCAATGACACTGGGAAAATTACACCAGGAAAAAAATGACACCAGGAAAAAATTACACCAGGAATGACACCGGGAAAATGACACCAGGAGTGACAGCGGGAAAAAATGACACCGGGAAAATGGCACCGGGAAAAAATTACACTGGGAAAATGACACCAGGAAAATGACACCGGGAAAGTTAAACCGGGAAAATGACACCAGGAAAATTACACTGGGAAAATGACACCAGGAATGACACCAGGAAAATGGCACCGGAAGTGACAGCGGGAAAATTACACCGGGAAAATTACAGCTGGAAAAAATTACACTGGGAGTGACACCAAGAGTGACACTGGGAAAAAATGACACCGGGAAAATGACACCGGGAATGACACCGGGAATGACACCGGGAAAAAATTACACCAGGAAAATGACACCAGGAAAAAATGACAGCGGGAAAAAATGACACCGGGAAAATTACACCGGGAATGGCACTGGGAATGTGACACTGGGAAAAATGACACCGGGAAAAAATGACACCGGGAAAATTACACCGGGAATGGCACTGGGAATGTGACACCAGGAATGGCACCGGGAATGACAGCGGGAAAATGACACCGGGAAAAAATTACTCCGGGAAAGTTACACTGGGAAAAAATGACACTGGGAAAATGACACCGGGAATGACACCGGGAAAAAATGACACCGGGAAAAAAATGACACCAGGAGAGACACTGGGAGAGACACTGGGAAAAAAATAACACCGGGAATGACAGCGGGAAAATGACACCAGGAAAATTACACCGGGAATGACACCGGGAAAATTACACCAGGAAAAAATTACACCAGAAAAATTACAGCAGGAAAATTACAGCGGGAAGATGACACCGGGAAAATTACACTGGGAATGACAGCGGGAAAATGACACCGGGAAAGTCACACCAGGAGTGACAGCGGGAAAAAAGTGACACCAGGAAAATGACACCGGGAAAAAATTACACCGGGAATGACACCAAGAGTGACACCAGGAATGACACCAGGAAAATGACACCGGGAAAATGACACCGGGAATGACACCAGGAGTGACAGCGGGAAAAAATTACACCAGGAGAGACACCAAGAGTGACTCCAGGAAAAAATGACACCGGGAAAAAAGTGACACCAGGAAAATGACACCAGGAAAATGACACCGGGAATGACACCGGGAAAATGACACCGGGAAAATGACACCAGGAGTGACACCAAGAGTGACAGCGGGAAAAAATGACACCGGGAATGTGACACTGGGAAAATTACACCGGGAATGACACCGGGAAAAAATTACACCAGGAAAATGACACCGGGAAAATGACAGCGGGAATGTGACACTGGGAAAATGACACCGGGAATGACACCGGGAATGACAGCGGGAAAATTACACTGGGAAAAATGACACTGGGAAAAAATGACACCAGGAAAATTACACCGGGAATGACACCAGGAAAATGGCACCAGGAATGACAGTGGGAAAATTACACCGGGAATGACACCAGGAGTGACACCGGGAAAATGGCACCAGGAAAAAAATGACACCGGGAATGGCACCGGGAAAATGACACCAGGAAAATGACAGTGGGAAAATGACACCGGGAGTGACACCGGGAATGACAACGGGAGTGACAACAGGAAAAATGGGATAATGGGGAGAGGGAAATTTTCTGGGAATATCCCGGGAATATTCACTGGGCAAGGAGTGGGGGAATCCTGGGAATTCTGGGATATTCTGGGAATATTCTGGGAATATTTTGGGAATATTCTGGGAATATTTTGGGAATTTTGGGAATATTTTGGGAATTCTGGGAATACTCAGGGGAGGAGGGAAGAGCGGGGTTGATGGAGGAATTCTGGGATATTTTGGGAATTCTGGGAATATTTTGGGAATGTTTTGGGATATTTTGGGAATTCTGGGAATATTTTGGGAATATTTTTGGAACATTTTGGGAATTCTGGGAATATTCTGGGAATATTTTGGGAATTCTGGGAATACTCACCGGGGGAGCGCGGGGACGAGCGGGGGCTGGGGGGGCTCTGGGCTGCCCCTCCCCCCACGGCCGAGCGGAATTCCTGCTCCAGGGGGGAATCCCCGCGGCCTTGGGAAAAACGGGAAGAGCTCGGAGCGGGATTCCCCAATTCCCAAATTCCCCAATTCCCAAATTCCCCAATTCCCGAATTCCCCAATTCCTGAATTCCCAAATTCCCCAATTCCCAAATTCCCAAATTCCTGAATTCCCAAATTCCCCAATTCCCAAATTCCAGAATTCCCCAATTCCTGAATCCCCAAATTCCCCAATTCCCCAATTCCCAAATTCCCCAATTCCCAAATTCCCGAATTCCCCAATTCCTGAATTCCCAAATTCCCCAATTCCCAAATTCAATTCCCAAATTCCCGAATTCCCGAATTCCCAAATTCCCCAATTCCAGAATTCCCCAATTCCCGAATTCCCAAATTCAATTCCCAAATTCCCGAATTCCCGAATCCCCAAATTCCCCAATTCCCAAATTCCCCAACCCCCAAATTCCAGAATTCCCCAATTCCCGAATTCCCAAATTCCCCAATTCCCAAATTCCAGAATTCTCCAATTCCCGAATTCCCAAATTCCCCAATTCCCAAATTCCAGAATTCCCCAATTCCCCAATTCCCAAATTCCCCAATCCCCAAATTCCCCAATTCCTGAATTCCCAAATTCCCCAATTCCCCAATTCCTGAATTCCCCAATTCCCAAATTCCCAAATTCCCGAATTCCCAAATTCCCGAATTCCTGAATTCCCCAATTCCCAAATTCCCCAATTCCCAAATTCCCGAATCCCCAAATTCCTGAATTCCCCAAATTCCCCAATTCCCAAATTCCCCAATTCCCGAATTCCCGAATCCCCAGGGCCGGGATCTGTTCCCAATCCCAGATCCCGATGATCCAAAGGGATCCAAACCCCCCCTGGATCCCCCCGGATCCTCTCCAGGTCCCTCTCCCAGTGCCTGCAATTCCCAAATTCCCAAATTCCCAAATTTCCCAATCCCAAATTCCCTCCCCAATTCCCAATCCCAAATTTCCCAATCCCAAATTTCCCCCATCCCAAATTTCCTCTCCCTGATCCCAAATTTCCCAACCCCAAATTCCCCCCAATCCCAAATTTGCTGATCCCAAATTTCCCAATCCCAAATTTCCCAATCCCAAATTTCCCCCATCCCAAATTTCCTCCCCAAATCCCAAATTTTGATCCAAATTTCCTCTCCCTGATCCCAAATTTCCCAATCCCAAATTCCCCCCAATCCCAAACTCTGATCCCAAATTCTCTCCCCATTCCCAAATTTCCCAATCCCAAATTTCCCCCATCCCAAATTTCCTCCCCAAATCCCAAATTTCGATCCCAAATTTCCTCCCCATTCCCAAAATTTCCTGATCCCAAATTTCCCCCAATCCCAAATTTCCCCCAATCCCAAATTTCCTCTCCCCATCCCGAACTTTGATCCCAAACTCCCGATCCCAAATTTTTCCCTCATCCCAAATTTTCCTCCCGATCCCAAATTTTCCCCCCATTCCCAATTTCCTCTCCCCATTCCCAAATTTTTCCCCCCAATCCCAATTTTTTCCCTTGATCCCAAATTTTTCCCCCATTCCCAAATTTCCTCTCCCCATCCCAAATTTTAATCCCAAACTCCTGATCCCAAATTTTCCCCAATCCCAAATTTTCCCCCCAATCCCAAATTTTCCCCCTCATTCCCAAATTTCCTCCCCATTCCCAATTTTTCCCCCCAATCCCAAATTTTTCCCTGATCCCAAATTTCCTCTCCCCATTCCCAATTTCCCCTGGCCCTGATCCCAAATTTTTCCCCCATTCCCAATCTTTTCCCCCCATTCCCAAATTTTTCCCCGATCCCAAATTTCCTCTCTCCATTCCCAAATTTTTCCTCCCTGATCCCAAATTTTCCCCCCCATTCCCAAATTTCCCATCCCAATTTTTTCCCTCATTCCCAAATTTTTCCCTGATCCCAAATTTCTTCTCCCCATTCCCAGATTTTTCCCTGATCCCAAATCTCCTCTCCCCATTCCCAATTTTTTTCCCCCTGATCCCAAATTTTTCCCCTCATTCCCAAATTTCCAATCCCAATTTTTTCCCCCCAATCCCAAATTTTTCCCCTCATTCCCAAATTTTTTCCCCTCATTCCCAAATTTCCTCTCCCCATTCCCAATTTTTCCCCCCATTCCCAAATTTCCAATCCCAATTTTTTCCCTTGATCCCAAATTTTTCCCCCCAATCCCAAATTTTTCCCTGATCCCAATTTTTTCCCCCCATTCCCAAATTTCCTCTCCCCATCCCAGTTTTTTTCCCTTGATCCCAAATTTTTCCCCCCAATCCCAAATTTTTTCCCCCATTCCCAGATTTCCTCTCCCCATTCCCAATTTTTTTCCCCCAATCCCAAATTTTCCCCCCATTCCCAAATTTTTCCCCTGATCCCAAATTTCCTCCCCCCATTCCCAATTTTTTCCCCCCAATCCCGAATTTTCCCCCCCATTCCCAAATTTCCAATCCCAATTTTTCCCCCCAATCCCAAATTTTTCCCTGATCCCAAATCTCCTCTCCCGATCCCAATTTTTTCCCCCCTGATCCCAAATTTTTTCCCCTCATTCCCAATTTTTTCCCCTCATTCCCAAATTTCCTCCCCATTCCCAATTTTTTCCCCCATTCCCAAATTTTTCCGATCCCAAATCTCCTCTCCCGATCCCAATTTTTTCCCCCCTGATCCCAAATTTTTTCCCCTCATTCCCAAATTTCCAATCCCAATTTTTTCCCCCCAATCCCAAATTTTTTCCCCTCATTCCCAAATTTTCCCCCATTCCCAAATTTTTCCCTGATCCCAAATTTCCTCTCCCCATCCCAAATTTTTCCTCCCTGATCCCAAATTTTTTCCCCCTCATTCCCAATTTTTTCCCCCAATCCCAAATTTTTCCCCCATTCCCAAATTTCCTCTCCCATCCCAAATTTTAATCCCAAACTCCTGATCCCAAATTTTTTTCCCTTGATCCCAAATTTTTCCCCCATTCCCAAATTTTTCCCCCAATCCCAAATTTCCTCCCCATTCCCAAATTTTCCCCCTCATTCCCAAATCTCCTCCCCATTCCCAAATTTTCCCCCATTCCCAAATTTTTCCCTGATCCCAAATTTCCTCTCCTGATCCCAATTTTTTTCCCCCATTCCCAAATTTTTCCCCCCAATCCCAAATTTTTCCCTGATCCCAAATTTCCTCTCCCCATTCCCAAATTTCCTCTCCCCATCCCAATTTTTTCCCCCCAATCCCAAATTTTTCCCTGATCCCAAATTTCCTCTCCCCATTCCCAAATTTCCTCTCCCCATTCCCAACCCTCCCAATCCCAAATTCCGATCCCCCCCTCCCTTCCCCCCTCCCCAATTTCCTCCAGCCGTGGGAACAGCCGGAATTTGGGGCCGGGAATTTCCCCCGGGATCAGCCGGGAACGCGATTTCCAAACTTTTCCGGCCCAGCTGGAATTTTTGGCCAGGAAAAAAAAACAAAAACCCCAAAAAAAATCCCGGGAAAATTTCCCTGGGAGCGGCTCCGGAGTTTCCCAAAGTCTCCCCAGGGAGGGGGGGTTTGGAAAATTCCCAAATTCCCGGGAAGAGCCTGGGAAAGGCCGGGAGGAGCCGTTCCCAAATCCTCGGGAATGTTGGGAATGTTGATCCCGGGGCAGCCGGGGGGAGCCAGGCCCGGATATTCCGGATGTTCCAGGGGTGAATCCCGAGGGAAAAAAAAAACTGGGAGTTCTCAGGGGTTCCAGGATTCCCAAATTTTCCTCTCCAGGATTCTTAAATTGTACCCCCCCAAAATTCCCAAATTTCCACCCCAAAATTCCCAAATTTTCCTCTCCAGAGTCCCCAAATTTCCCCCCCAGGATTCCCAAATTTTCCTCTCCAGGATTCCCAAATTTCCCCCCCAGGATTCCCAAATTTCCCCCCCAGGATTCCCAAATTTTCCTCTCCAGGATTCTTAAATTGTCCCCACAAAATTCCCAAATTTCCACCCCAGGATTCCCAAATTTCCCTCTCCAGGATTCCCAAATTTCCCCCCCAGGATTCCCAAATTTCCCTCCCCAAAATTCCCAAATTTCCCCCCCAGGATTCCCAAAGTTTCCTCTCCAGAGTCCCCAAATTTCCCCCCCAGGATTCCCAAATTTTCCTCTCCAGGATTCTTAAATTGTCCCCCCAAAATTCCCAAATTTCCCTCTCCAAAATTCCCAAATTTCCCCCCCAGGATTCCCAAATTTTCCTCCCCAAAATTCCCAAATTTTCCAACCCAAAATTCCCAGATTTTCCTCTCCAGAGTCCCCAAATTTCCCCCCCAGGATTCCCAAATTTCCCCCCACAGAATTCCCAAATTTCCCCCCCAGGATTCCCAAATTTCCCCCCCAGGACTCCCAAATTTTCCTCTCCAGGATTCTTAAATTGTCCCCCCCCCAAAATTCCCAAATTTTCCCCCCAAAATTCCCAAATTTTCCGCTCCAGAGTCCCCAAATTTCCCCCCCAGGATTCCCAAATTTCCCCTCCCAGAATTCCCAAATTTTCCTCTCCAGGATTCCCAAATTTACCCCCCAAAATTCCCAAATTTCCCCCCCAAAATTCCCAAATTTCCCCCCAAAAATTCCCAAATTTTCCTCTCCAGAGTCCCCAAATTACCCCTTAGAATTCCCAAATTTTCCTCCCCAAAATTCCCAAATTTCCCCCCCAGGATTCCCAAATTTTCCTCTCCAGGATTCTTAAATTGGCCCCCCAAAATTCCCAAATTTCCCCCCCAAAATTCCCAAATTTCCCCCCCAAAATTCCCAAATTTTCCTCTCCAGAGTCCCCAAATTTCCCCCCCCAGAATTCCCAAATTTCCCCCCCCAGAATTCCCAAATTTCCCCCCCAAAATTCCCAAATTTTCCTCTCCAGAGTCCCCAAATTTCCCCCCCAGGATTCCCAAATTTTCCTCCCCAAAATTCCCAAATTTTCCTCTCCAGAGTCCCCAAATTTCCCCCCCAAAATTCCCAAATTTCCCCCCCAAAATTCCCAAATTTTCCTCTCCAAAATTCCCAAATTTTCCTCTCCAGGATCATAAATTTCCCCCCCAGAATTCCCAAATTTCCCCCCCCCAGGATTCCCAAATTTCCCTCTCCAGGATTCCCAGTTTTCCTCTCCCAGAATTCCCAAATTTCCCCCCCAGAATTCCCAAATTTCCCTCTGGAGCCGGATCCATTTCCCTCCCTGGACAGGGAATTCCCAAATTCCCAAATTCCATCTCTGGCTGTTCCAGGGGCAAATCCCAAAAATCCCAAAAATCCCAAAAAATCCCAAAAATCCCCGGGACCGACCCCAGGGAATCTCCTGGAGCCTCATCCCGATCCCACCCAGCTCTGACCCAAATCCAGGAGCTTTTCCCATGGAAAAAGGGAATTCCAGGATCCCCAAATCCCATTCCAGGATCCCCAGATCCCATTCCAGGACAAATCCTGAATCCCAAAAATCCCAAAAATCCCAAAAATAAAATCCCTGGGACCAACCCTTGGGATGATCCCGGAGCCTCATCCCGATCCCACTCGGTTCTGACCCAAATCCAGGAGCTTTTCCCATGGAAAAAGAGAATTCCAGGGTCCCCAAATCCCTCCCAGAACTGTTCCAGGACAAATCCCGAATCCTAAATATCCCAAATATCCCAAAATATCCCAAAAATCCCCGGGATCAACCCCAGGGAATCTCCCGGAGCCTCACCCGGCTCCGCTCCCACTCCTGGAGCTTTTTCCATGGAAAAAGAGAATTCCAGGATCCCCAAATCCCATTCCAGGGTCCCCAAATCCCATTCCAGGGTCCCCAAATCCCATTCCAGGATCCTCAAATCCCATTCCAGGACAAATCCCAAACCCCAAATATCCCAAAAATCCCCCAGGACCAACCCCAGGGAATCTCCTGGAGCCTCATCCCGATCCCACCCGGCTCTGACCCAAATCCAGGAGCTTTTCCCATGGAAAAAGAGAATTCCAGGGTCCCCAAATCCCATTCCAAGGTCCCCAAATTCCATCTCTGGCTGTTCCAGGGGCAAATCCCGAATCCCAAATAACCCAAAAATCCCAAAAAATCCCCGGGATCAACCCTCGGGAATCTCCTGGAGCCTCCCCCGGCTCTGCTCCCACTCCAGGAGCTTTTCCCATGGAAAAATGGAATTCCAGGATCCCCAAATCCCATTCCAGGACGAATCCTGAATCCCAAATATCCCAAATATCCCAAAATATCCCAAAAATCCCCGGGATCAACCCTCGGGAATCTCCCGGAGCCTCACCCGGCTCCGCTCCCACTCCTGGAGCTTTTCCCATGGAAAAAGAGAATTCCAGGGTCCCCAAATCCCATTCCAGGGTCCCCAAATCCCATTCCAGGACGAATCCTGAATCCCAAATATCCCAAAAATCCCAAAATATCCCAAAAATCCCCGGGATCAACCCTCGGGAATCTCCCCCGGCTCCGCTCCCACTCCCGGAGCTTTTCCCATGGAAAAAAAAGAGAATTCCAGGGTCCCCAAATCCCATTCCAGGGTCCCCAAATTCCATCTCTGGCTGTTCCAGGGGCAAATCCCGAATCCCAAATATCCCAAAAATCCCCGGGATCAACCCCAGGGAATCTCCTGGAGCCTCACCCGGCTCCGCTCCCACTCCTGGAGCTTTTCCCATGGAAAAATGGAATTCCAGGGTCCCCAAATCCCATTCCAGGACAAATCCCAAACCCCAAATATCCAAAATATCCCAAAATATCCCAAAATATCCCAAAAATCCGCGGGATCAACCCTTGGGAATCTCCCCCGGCTCTGCTCCCACTCCCGGAGCTTTTCCCATGGAAAAATGGAATTCCAGGATCCCCAAATCCCATTCCAGGGTCCCCAAATTCCATCTCTGGCTGTTCCAGGGGCAAATCCCGAATCCCAAATATCCCAAAAATCCCAAAATATCCCAAAAATCCCCGGGATCAACACTCGGGAATCTCCTGGAGCCTCCCCCGGCTCCGCTCCCACTCCTGGAGCTTTTCCCATGGAAAAATGGAATTCCAGGATCCCCAAATCCCATTCCAGGGTCCCCAAATCTTTTTCCAGGACAAATCACAAACCCCAAATATCCCAAAAATCTCCGGGATCAACCCTTGGGAATCTCCCGGAGCCTCATCCCGATCCCACCCAGCTCCGACCTCATTCCAGGAGCTTTTCCCATGGAAAAAGGGAATTCCAGGGTCCCCAGATCCCATTCCAGGGTCCCCAAATCTTTTTCCAGGACAAATCCCAAACCCCAAATATCCCAAATATCCCAAAAATCCCCGGGATCAACCCTCGGGAATCTCCCCCGGCTCCGCTCCCACTCCCGGAGCTTTTCCCATGGAAAAAAAAAAGAGAATTCCAAGATTCCCCCCAAATCTTTTTCCAGGACAAATCCCAAATTCCCAAATAAAATCCGGGATAAAATCCCCCCCCCCCTCGGCACCGACCTTTGGGCAGCTCCTGGAGCCTCATTCCCGACAATTCCAAGAGCTCCAAAAAATCCCCAAATCCCGGAGGCGCTCCGGGAATCTCCGGCTCCTCCCAAATCCCCAAATCCCCAAATCCCACCCCGGGGAGTGGCCAAAGCTTCTCCCGCTTTTCCCTCCTCCCTCATTCCAGCCGGGAATTCCTGAAATCCCTTCCATCCCCTCCCAACCCCCCCCCCGCGCGCGCCTTTTCCCGACTTTTGGGATTGGAATTTTTTTTTCCTGGATTTTTTTTGGGAATTTTTTGGGTACCTTGAGGGAGGAATCCCGGAGATTCCTGGATCGGGATTCCCGGGAAGCAGCGCGGGATCCCCGCAGGGCGAAGGGAGGCGCTGGAGGGGCGAAGCTTCCAGGAGGAGCAAATCCCTGGAATTCCGGGAAAATCCAGCTCAGGAGGAGGGGGAGGGGAGGGAAAAGGGGGAGGAGGAGGAAGGGGGGGGTGAGGAGGGATCCCGGGAATTCCAGAGGGACGGGAATGAGGGAAAAGTCGGGGAGAGGAGGAGGAGGAATGTGGGAATGGAAATGTGGGAGAAGCGGGAATGTGGGAATGGAACCGGGAATGGGAATGTGGGAATGTGGGAAAACCGGGAATGTGGGAAAACCGGGAATGTGGGAATGGAAATGTGGGAATGTGGGAAGGGCTCAGAGGATCCCGGGAATTCCAGAGGGATGGGAATGAGGGAAGGGAGGGAAAAGTCGGGGAGAGGAGGGGAAAGGGAGCCGGGAATGAGGGAATGGAACCGGGAATGGGAGAGGAAGGGAGGGAGAGGGGTGGGAATGTGGGAACGGGATCAGGAATGGGAATGTGGGAATGTGGGAATGTGGGAATGTGGGAATGGGATTGGGAATGTGGGAAGGGCTCAGAGGATCCCGGGAATTCCAGAGGGACGGGAAAGGGGAAGGGAGGGAAAAGTCGGGGAGAGGAGGAGGGGAATGGAAATGTGGGAGAACCGGGAATGGGATCGGGAATGGGAGAGGGAGGGGTGGGAATGTGGGAATGGAAATGTGGGAATGTGGGAAGGGCTCAGAGGATCCCGGGAATTCCAGAGGGATGGGAATGAGGGAAGGGAGGGAAAAGTCGGGGACAGGAGGAGGGGGAATGTGGGAATGGAGCAGGAAATGTGGGAATGTGGGAAAACCGGGAATGTGGGAATGGAAATGTGGGAATGTGGGAAGGGCTCAGAGGATCCCGGGAATTCCAGAGGGACGGGAATGAGGGAAAAGTCGGGGAGAGGAGGAGGAGGAATGTGGGAGAAGCGGGAATGTGGGAATGGAACCGGGAATGGGATCAGGAATGGGAATGTGGGAATGTGGGAAAACCGGGAATGTGGGAAGGGCTCAGAGAATCCCGGGAATTCCAGAGGGGTGGGAAAGAGGGAAGGGAGGGAAAAGTCGGGGAGAGGAGGAGGGGAATGGAAATGTGGGAATGGGAATGTGGGAATGGAAATGTGGGAATGTGGGAGAACCAGGAATGTGGGAATGGAAATGTGGGAATGTGGGAGAAGCGGGAATGTGGGAATGGAACCGGGAATGGGAGAGGGAATGGAAATGTGGGAATGTGGGAAGGGCTCAGAGGATCCCGGGAATTCCAGAGGGACGGGAATGAGGGAAAAGTCGGGGAGAGGAGGAGGAGGAATGTGGGAGAAGCGGGAATGTGGGAATGGAACCGGGAATGGGATCAGGAATGGGAATGTGGGAATGTGGGAATGTGGGAAAACCGGGAATGTGGGAAGGGCTCGGAGAATCCCGGGAATTCCAGAGGGATGGGAAAGGGGAAGGGAGGGAAAAGTCGGGGAGAGGAGGAGGGGGAATGTGGGAATGTGGGAATGGAAATGTGGGAATGTGGGAGAACCGGGAATGTGGGAATGGAACCGGGAATGGGATCGGGAATGGGAATGTGGGAATGTGGGAAGGGCTGAGAATCCCGGGAATTCCAGAGGGATGGGAATGAGGGAAGGGAGGGAAAACTCGAGAGGAGGGGAAAGGGAGCCGGGAATGAGGGAATGGAACCGGGAATGGGAGAGGAAGGGAGGGAGAGGGGTGGGAATGTGGGAATGAGGGAATGGAAATGTGGGAATGGGAATGTGGGAAGGGCTCAGAGGATCCCGGGAATTCCAGAGCAATGGGAATGAGGGAAGGGAGGGAAAAGTCGGGGAGAGGAGGAGGGGAATGGAAATGTGGGAATGGGAATGGGAGAGGGAGGGGTGGGAATGTGGGAGAACCGGGAATGTGGGAATGTGGGAACGGGAATGGGATCGGGAATGGGATCGGGAATGTGGGAATGTGGGAAAACCGGGAATGTGGGAAGGGCTCAGAGGATCCCGGGAATTCCAGAGGGATGGGAATGAGGGAAGGGAGGGAAAAGTCGGGGGGGGGGTGATTGGGAATGGGAATGGGAATGGGAATGGGAATGGGATCAGGAATGGGAATGTGGGAATGTGGGAACGGGAATGGGATCGGGAATGTGGGAATGTGGGAATGGAAATGTGGGAAGGGCTCAGAGGATTCCGGGAATTCCAGAGGGACGGGAATGAGGGAAAAGTCGGGGAGAGGAGGAGGAGGAATATGGGAATGTGGGAGAACCGGGAATGTGGGAATGGGAATGTGGGAAGGGCTCAGAGAATCCCGGGAATTCCAGAGGGATGGGAATGAGGGAAGGGAGGGAAAAGGAAATGAGGAGGAGGGGAATGGAAATGTGGGAATGTGGGAATGGAAATGGGATCGGAAACAGGAGAGGGAGGGGTGGGAATGTGGGAATGTGGGAATGTGGGAATGGCTCGGAGAATCCCAGGAATTCCAGAGGGACGGGAATGAGGGAAAAGTCGGGAAGAGGAGGAGGAGGAATGTGGGAATGGAACCGGGAACGGGAGAGGGAGGAAGGGAGGGAGAGGGGTGGGAATGTGGGAACGGGACCAGGAATGTGGGAATGTGGGAATTGGGGAATGTGGGAATGAAGGGAGGAGCCAGATCCCAGATTTTCCTGGGAGAGATCCCAGATTTTCCTGGGAGAGATCCCAGATTTTCCTGGGATTGGCCCCGGCCAAAAGCCGGAGCCGGGAATTGTCCCGGGAATGGGAGAGGGGGGAGCAGAGGGAAACTTCCCTGGAATTCCCGATTTTCCTGGAATTCCCAATTTTCCTGGGATCCCAGATTTTCCTGGAATTCCCGATTTTCCTGGAATTCCCGATTTTCCTGGAATTCCCGATTTTCCTGAGATTCCCGATTTTCCTGAGATTCCCAGATTTTCCTGGGATCCTGGATTTTCCTGAGATTCCCAGATTTTCCTGGGATTCCCAGATTTTCCTGGGATCCCGGATTTTCCTGGGATTCCCGATTTTCCTGAGATTCCCAGATTTTCCTGGGATCCCGGATTTTCCTGGGATTCCCAGATTTTCCTGGAATTCCGTGTTTTTTCAGGGAGAAACATTCCCAAAACCCAGGGAATGGGAATGGGAGAGGGGTGGGAATGGGGGAAGGGAGAGCGGGGATGGATCCCGGGGATCCGAAGGATTTGGGAGAAATCCCGGGAATTTGAGGGGTCTGGAATAAATCCTGGGAATCAGAACTGGGATAAATCCCAGGAATCTGCAGGGTCTGGGATAAATCCCGGGAATCAGAACTGGGATAAATCCCAGGAATTTGAGGGATCTGGGATAAATCCCGGGAATTCAAAGGATCTGGGATAAATCCCGGGAATGAGGATTGGGATAAAACCTGGGAATCTCAAGGATTTGGGATAATTCCAGGGAATCTGGAGTGGGATAAATCCCAGGAATTTGAGGGGTCTGGGATAAATCCTGGGAATCTGAACTGGAATAAATCCTGGGAATCGGGACTGGGACAATTCCTGGGAATCAGGACAGGGATAAATCCCAGGAATCCGCAGGGTCTGGGATAAATCCCAGGAATTTGAAGGGCCTGGGACAAATTCTGGGAATCAGGACTGGGATAAATCCCGGGAATCAGGACCGGGATAAATCCCAGGAATTTGAAGGGTCTGGGATAAATCCTGGGAATCAGAACTGGGATAAATCCCGGGAATCTGAAGGGTTTGGGATAAATCCCGGGAATGAGGACAGGGACAAATCCTGGGAATCAGGACTGGGACAATTCCCAGGAATCTGCAGGGTCTGGGATAAATCCCAGGAATTTGAGGGGTCTGGGACAAATCCCAGAATCTGGATTGGGATAAATCCTGGGAATCTGAAAGATTTGGGATAATTCCAGGGAATCTGGAGTGGGATAAATCCCAGGAATTTGAAGGGTCTGGGATAAATTCTGGGAATTCAAAGGGTCTGGGACAAATCCCGGGAATGAGGACAGGGACAATTCCCGGAAATCAGAACTGAGACAAATCCCGGGAATCCGGACTGGGATAAATCCCAGGTGAATTTGAGGGGTCTGGGATAAATCCCGGGAATCTGAACTGGGATAAATCCTGGGAATCAGGACAGGGACAATTCCTGGGAATCAGAACTGGGATAAATCCCTGGAATCCGCAGGGTCTGGGATAAATCCTGGGAATCAGGGCCAGGACAATTCCTGGGAATCAGGACAGGGACAATTCCCAGGAATCAGAACTGAGATAATTCCCGGGAATGAGGACAGGGATAAATCCCGGGAATCAGGGCAGGGACAATTCCCAGGAATCTGCAGGGTCTGGAATAAATCCCAGGAATTTGAAGGGTCTGGGACAAATCCCGGGAATTTGAAGGGTCTGGGATAAATCCTGGGAATGTGGACAGGGACAATTCCCAGGAATCAGGACAGGGACAAATCCCAGGAATTTGAAGGGTCTGGGATAATTCCCGGGAATCAGGACAGGGACAAATCCCAGGAATCAGAACTGGGACAATTCCCAGGAATCGGGGCAGAGACAATTCCCAGGATCCCGCAGGCTCTGGGATAAATCCCGGGAATCTGAAGGGTTTGGGATAAATCCCTGGAATCTGCAGGGTCTGGGATAATTCCCAGGAATCAGGGCCAGGACAATTCCCAGGAATCAGAACTGGGATAAATCCCTGGAATCAGGACAGGGTTAAATCCCGGGAATCGGCAGGCTCTGGGATAAATCCCGGGAATCTGAAGGGTTTGGGATAAATCCTGGGAATCAGGACCAGGACAATTCCCGGGAATCAGGACAGGGATAAATCCCAGGAATCTGCAGGGTCTGGGACAAATCCCTGGAATCTGCAGGGTCTGGGATAATTCCCAGGAATCAGGGCCAGGACAATTCCCGGGAATCAGAACTGAGATAATTCCCAAGAATCTGGACCAGGACAATTCCCAGGATCCCGCAGGCTCTGGGATGAGGCCCCATCCCGGTTTTTTTTTGGGATCAGCTCCCCCGGGGCCGATTCCAAACCTGGAAAATTCCCTCCCCTCCCCCTCTCCCCCCCCCCCCAATCCCTGCGGGGCAATTCCAGCCCGGCCCTGGGAACATTCCAGAACTTCCCTGGGAACATTCCAAGCTTCTCCCTCATGGAATTTTCCTGGATCCCGTCCCCTCCCTCCTGCCGGGCTGGAATTTGAGTCCTTCCCGCCCCTCCTGGAAATTCCAGCCCCGATCCCAGCGGGAATTTCCCGGCCTCGCCTTCAATTCCCGGCTTTTCCCACCCCCGGGAAATTCCTCAGGGATTTTCCGGCCCCTTTGGATCTCTGGGAATGTGGGGAGGGTTGGGATTGGGGATGGGGATGGGGAGGGGGGGAAATCTGGGAAAATCCGGGAAAATCACGGGAAAAATCCCGGGAAAATCTGGGGGGATCTGGGAAGGGAAGAAGGGGATGAGAGCCCAAATCCAGCCCCAAAAAATCCCGGGAAAAATCCGGGAAAATCGTGGGAAAAATCCCGGGAAAAATCCGGGAAAATCTGGGAAAAATCCCGGGAAAAATCCGGATGGATCTGGGAAGGGAAGAAGGGGATGAGAGCCCAAATCCAGCCCTGAAAATCTGGGAAAAATCTGGGAAAAATCCGGGAAAATCTGGGAAAAATTCCTGGGAAAATCCGGGAAAATCCCGGGAAAAATCCCGGGAAAAATCCGGATGGATGTGGGAAGGGAAGAAAGGGATGAGAGCCCAAATCCAGCCCCAAAAATCCGGGAAAAATCTGGGGAAAATCTGGGGAAAAATCCGGGAAAACTTCGGGAAAAATCCCGGGAAAAATCCGGGAAAATCTGGGAAAAATCCGGGAAAAATCCGGGGGATCTGGGAAGGGAAGAAGGGGATGAGAGCCCAAATCCAGCCCTGAAAATCCGGGAAAAATCTGGGAAAAATCCGGGAGAAATCCGGGAAAAATCCGGGAATGTGGGAAGGGAAGAAGGGGCTGAGAGCCCAAATCCAGCCCTGAAAATCCGGGAAAAATCCGGGAAAATCTGGGAAAAATCCGGGGAAAATTCAGGGAAATCTGGGAAAAATCTGGGGAAAATCCCGGGAAAATCCCGGGAAAATCTGGGGGGATCTGGGAAGGGAAGAAGGGGCTGAAATCCCAAATCCAGCCCTGAAAATCCGGGAAAAATCCGGGGAAAATTCAGGAAAATCTGGGGAAAATCTGGGAAAATCCTGGGGAAAATCTGGGGAAATTCAGGAAAATCTGGCGAAATCTGGGAAAAATCCAGGGAAAAAATCCAGGAAAAACCAGGAAAATCTGGGGGAAATTCAGGAAAAAAACTGGAAAAATCCGGTGAAAATTTGGGGGAAATCCAGGGAAAAAATCCAGGGCAAACAATCCTGGAAAATCTGGGAAAATCCGGGAAGGGGCAGAAGGGGCTGAGATCCCAAACACAGCCTCAGAAATCCGGGAAAAATCCGGGAAAAATCCAGGAAAAACTGGGGAAAATGTGGGAAAAATCTGGGAAAATCCAGGAAAAACTGGGGAAAATGTGGGAAAATTCAGGGAAAATCCAGGAAAAATCTGGAGAAAATCTGAGAAAAAATCCAGGAAAATCTGGGAAAATCCAGGGAAAATCTGGGAAGGGGCAGAAGGGGCCGAGATCCCAAACGCAGCCCCAGAAATCCGGGAAAAATCCGGGAAAATCTGGGGAAAATTCAGGGAAAAAAAAGGAAAAAGTCCAGGAAAAATCTGGAGAAAATATGGGGAAAAAAATCTGGGAAAAATCTGGGAAAATTCGAGATAAATCTGGGAAAAATCCTGGAGAAATTCAGGAAAAATCTGGAGAAAATCCTGGAAAAATCTGGGAAAAATCTGGGAAAATTTGGGATAAAACTGGGAAAAATCCGGGCAGGGTCAGAAAGGGCCAAGATCCCAAACACAGCCCCAAAAATCTGGGGGAAATCCCGGAAAATCTGGGAAAAATCCTGGAAAATCTGGGAAAAGTCCAGGAAAAATCTGGGGAAAATCCGGAGAAAAGATCTAGGAAAAATCCAGGGAAATTCAGGAAAAATCCAGGAAAAATCTGGGAAAATCCGGGGGAAATCTGGGAAAAATCTGGGAAAATTTGGGATAAAACCGGGAAAAATCTGGGAAGGATCAGAAGGGGCGGAGGCGGCCCTGGGAATGTTGGGAAGGAATCCTGGGAATGTTGGGAATTCTGGGAATGTTGGGAATTCCGGGAATGTTGGGAATTCCGGGAATGTTGGGAATGTTGGGAATGTTGGGAATCCCGGGAATGTTGGGAATCCCGGGAATGTTGGGAATACTGGGAATGTTGGGAATTCTGGGAATTCTGGGAATGTTGGGAATCCCGGGAATGTTGGGAAGGAATTCCGGGAATGTTGGGAATCCCGGGAATGTTGGGAATGTTGGGAATTCCAGGAATGTCGGGAATGTTGGGAATTCCGGGAATGTTGGGAAGGAATTCCAGGAATGTTGGGAATGTCGGGAATGTTGGGAATTCCAGGAATGTCGGGAATCCCGGGAATGTTGGGAATTCCGGGAATGTTGGGAATTCCGGGAATGTTGGGAATGTTGGGAATGTTGGGAATTCCAGGAATGTCGGGAATCCCGGGAATGTTGGGAATTCTGGGAATGTTGGGAATGTTGGGAATGTTGGGAATCCCGGGAATGTTGGGAATGTTGGGAATGTTGGGAATCCTGGGAATGTTGGGAATTCCGGGAATTCCAGGAATGTTGGGAATGTTGGGAATGTTGGGAATTCCGGGCATCCCGAGCTCACCGCCGATGAAGGAGGAGCCGCAGCCCTCGACGTCCATGGCCCCGGAATTCCCTGGAAAAGGAGAAAATTCCATGGGAAAAAATCCGGGAATGGGAAAATCCGGGAATGACCCAGAGCCCATCCCGGGATTTCCCAGCTCATTAATTACTGCTAATTAACATATTCTAATGAGATGTTAATTAGTTGTGTCAATAAACATTAATAGGGCATTAATAGACCACTAATTACCCATTAATTACCTAATAATTACATATTAATTACCCATTATTTATCTATTAATTACCCATTAATTACCCACTAATTACATATTAATTACCTATTAATCACCTATTAATTACCTATTAATTACCCATTATTTACCTATTAATTACATATTAATTACCTATTATCTATTATTTACATATTAGTGCCCATTATTACCAATTAATTACCCATTAATCACCCACTAATGACATATTAATTAGCCATTAATTGCCTATTAATTGCCCCTTAATTACCTATTAATTAACCCATAATTGGCTATTAATTAGCAATTCAGCCATTAGTTGTTGACAAGGTGTTAATTAGTGATTAATGAGGCGTTAATTAGCAAATAATGAAGAATTTCCAGAGGTTTTTTGGGGTTTTTGGGGATTTTTTTGGATTTTGGGGAATTTTTGGGGTTTTTTTGGGTGAAATTTTGGATTTTTTGGGTGAAATTTTGGGTTTTTTGGGATTTTTGGGGATTTTTTTTGGGTTTTGGGGAATTTTTGGGATTTATTGGGAATTTTATTTTTATTTTGGGGATTTTTTGGGGTTTTGGGGGATTTTTTGAGGCTTTTTGGGTAATTTTGGGGATTTTTTTTGGGTTTTGAGGAATTTTTGGGATTTATTGGGAATTTTATTTTTATTTTTGGGATTTTTTGGGGTTTTGGGGGATTTTTTGGGGCTTTTTAGGGAGGATTTTGGCTTTTTTGGGGATTTTTTGGGATTTATTTTTGGTTTTCCAGAGGTTTTTGGGGGGATTTTGGGGATTTTTTTGGATTTTGGGGATTTTTTGGGGGTTTTTTGGGTGAATTTTTGGATTTTTTTGGTTTTTTGGGTGAAATTTTGGGTTTTTTGGGATTTTTTGGGATTTTTTTGGGGTTTTTCAGGAATTTTTCGGATTTATTGGGAATTTTATTTTTATTTTGGGGATTTTTTGGGTTTTGGGGGGGATTTTTTGGGGCTTTTTGGGGAATTTTGGGGATTTTTTTGGGTTTTGGGGAATTTTTGGGATTTATTGGAAATTTTATTTTTATTTTTGGGATTTTTTTGGGAGGGTTTTGGGATTTTTTGGGGTTTTTTGGGAGGATTTTGGTTTTTATAAATAATAATAAAAATATAGAAATAAATAGAAATAAAATAGAAATAAAGATGGAAATAAATTAAATAAGAAATAATTTGAAAAAATAATAAAATAAAATCCATTAAAATTATTAAAAAAAAGGAATAAAAAAATAAATAGAATAAAAAAATGAAATAAATAAATTTAAAGACTAAAAATAAATTTAAATATAAAAATAAATGAAATATAAAAGAAATAAAAAATCAATGAAATATTAAAAATCAATTAAAAACAATTAAAAATTAATGAGATTAATTAAAAAAAACAAATAAAAAGTAGAAAAAAACTTTTGGAATTTTCAGAAACTTCCCGGATTTTTTCCCATTTTTTTTTTTGGGAACAACCCCTGGCCCCTCTCTCCCCTCATTTTTCCCTGGAATTCGATTCCAGCCGGGAATTCCCGGATTTTTCCCCTTGGGAAAGGGAACAGCCCCTCCCCCCCCCGGAGCCGATCCCGGATTTTCCCAATCCCGGGGAATTTCCAGGAATTGAGAGCGAGAATCCCGGGAGGGGAGGGGAGGGAAAAACCGGGAATGGAATCCTGGAAAAATCCGGGATAAAACCTGGAAAAATCCCAGAAAATCCCAATTCCCGGGAGGGGAGGGGATGGGAAAAACCGGGAATGGAATCCGGGATAAATCCCAGAAAATCCCAATTCCCGGGAGGGGAGGGGATGGGAAAAACCGGGAATGGAATCCTGGAAAAATCCCAGAAAATCCCAATTCCCGGGATGGGAGGGGATGGGAAAAACCGGGAATGGAATCCTGGAAAAATCCCAGAAAATCCCAATTCCCGGGATGGGAGGGGATGGGAAAAACCGGGAATGGAATCCAGAGAAATCCGGGAGAAAACCTGGAAAAATCCCAGAAAATCCCAATTCCCAGACTGGGAGGGGAGGGAAAAACCGGGAATGGAATCCAGAGAAATCCGGGATAAAACCCAATTCCAACCCTTGAAATAACTGGAAAAACCGGGAATGGAATCCTGGAAAAATCCCAGAAAACTTCAACTCCAACTCTTTAAAATAACTGGAAAAACCAGGAATGGAATCCTGGAAAAATCCCTGAGAATTCCGGGATAAATCCCGGATAAATCCCCATTCCTGCTCCTTAAATAACCAGAAAAAACCGGGAATGGAATCTGGGATAAATCCCAGAAAATCCCAATTCCCAGGCTGGGAGGGGATGGGAAAAACCGGGAATGGAATCCTGGAAAAATCCGGGAGAAAACCGGGATAAATCCCAGAAAACTTCAGCTCCAACCCTTTAAATAACTGGAAAAACCGGGAATGGAATCCAGAGAAATCCCAGAAAAATCCTGGATAAATCCCAGTTCCAACCCTTTAAAATAACTGGAAAACCGGGAATGGAATCCTGGAAAAAGTCGGGATAAATCCTGGATAAATCCCAACTCCAACCCTTGAAATAACTGGAAAAACCGGGAATGGAATCCGGGAAAAATCCCTGAGAATTCCGGGATAAATCCCGGATAAATCCCCATTCCTGCTCCTTAAATAACCAGAAAAAACCGGGAATGGAATCCCAGAAAAATCCCAGAAAACCCCAATTCCCGGGATGGGAGGGGAGGGAAAAACCGGGAATGGAATCCTGGAAAAATCCCAGAAAAATCCGGGATAAAACCGGGATAAATCCCAGAAAAATCCCAGAAAATCCCAATTCCCGGGATGGGAGGGGAGGGAAAAACCGGGAATGGAATCCTGGAAAAATCCCAGATAAATCCCAGAAAATCCCAATTCCCGGGCTGGGAGGGGATGGGAAAAACCGGGAATGGAATCCGGGATAAATCCCAGAAAATCCCAATTCCCGGGATGGGAGGGGCTGGAAAAACCGGGAATGGAATCCTGGAAAAATCCCAGAAAACCTCAGCTCCAACTCTTTAAATAACTGGAAAACCGGGAATGGAATCCTGGAAAAATCCGGGATAAATCCCAGATAAATCCCAGAAAATCCCAATTCCCAGGCTGGGAGGGGATGGAAAAATCTGGGAATGGAATCCAGAGAAATCCTGGAGAAATCCCAGAAAAATCCGGGATAAATCCCAATTCCAACCCTTGAAATAACTGGAAAAAACCGGGAATGGAATCCTGGAAAAATCCCAGAAAATCCCAATTCCCGGGATGGGAGGGGATGGGAAAACCGGGAATGGAATCCAGAGAAATCCGGGATAAAACCGGGATAAATCCTGGAAAAATCCCAGAAAATCCCAATTCCCGGGATGGGAGGGGAGGGAAAAACCGGGAATGGAATCCAAAGAAATCCGGGATAAAACCTGGAAAAATCCGGGATAAATCCCAATTTCCAGGATGGGAGGGGATGGGAAAAACCGGGAATGGAATCCGGGATAAATCCCAGAAAACTTCAGCTCCAACCCTTTAAAATAACTGGAAAACCGGGAATGGAATCCTGGAAAAATCCCAGAAAATCCCAATTCCCAGGATGGGAGGGGATGGGAAAAACCGGGAATGGAATCCAGAGAAATCCGGGAGAAAACCTGGAAAAATCCCAGAAAATCCCAATTCCCAGACTGGGAGGGGAGGGAAAAACCAGGAATGGAATCCAGAGAAATCCGGGATAAATCCCAATTCCAACCCTTGAAATAACTGGAAAAACCGGGAATGGAATCCTGGAAAAATCCCAGAAAACTTCAACTCCAACTCTTTAAAATAACTGGAAAAACCAGGAATGGAATCCTGGATAAATCCCTGAGAATTCCGGGATAAATCCCGGATAAATCCCCATTCCTGCTCCTTAAATAACCAGAAAAAACCGGGAATGGAATCTGGGATAAATCCCAGAAAATCCCAATTCCCGGGATGGGAGGGGATGGGAAAAACCGGGAATGGAATCCTGGAAAAATCCGGGAGAAAACCGGGATAAATCCCAGAAAACTTCAGCTCCAACCCTTTAAATAACTGGAAAAACCGGGAATGGAATCCAGAGAAATCCCAGAAAAATCCGGGATAAATCCCAATTCCAACCCTTTAAAATAACTGGAAAACCGGGAACGGAATCCTGGAAAAAGTCGGGATAAATCCTGGATAAATCCCAGCTCCAACCCTTTAAATAAATGGAAAAAACCGGGAATGGAATCCTGGAAAAATCCCGGATAAATCCCAGATAAATCCCAGTTCCAACCCTTTAAATCAATGGAAAAACCGGGAATGGAATCCGGGATAAATCCCAGATAAATCCTAATTCCCAGGATGGGAGGGGCTGGAAAAACCGGGAATGGAATCCAGAATAAATCCGGGATAAATCCCCATTGCCAGCTTTGGGATAAATGGAAAAACCGGGAATGGAATCCAGAGAAATCCGGGAGAAATCCCAGAAAAATCCCAATTCCAACCCTTTAAATGACTGGAAAAACTGGGAATGGAATCCTGGAAAAATCCGGGATAAATCCCAGAAAATCCCAATTCCCGGGATGGGAGGGGATGGAAAAATCTGGGAATGGAATCCAGAGAAATCCGGGATAAATCCCAGAAAAATCCGGGATAAATCCCAGTTCCCAGGCTGGGAGGGGGTGGGAAAAACCGGGAATGGAATCCTGGAAAAATCCCAGAAAACCTCAGCTCCAACTCTTTAAATAACTGGAAAAACCGGGAATGGAATCCTGGATAAATCCCAGATAAATCCCAGATAAATCCCGATTCCCACTCCTTAAATGACCAGAAAAAAACAGGAATGGAATCCTGGATAAATCCCAGAAAATCCCAATTCCCAGACTGGGAGGGGAGGGAAAAACCGGGAATGGAATCCAGAGAAATCCGGGATAAAACCTGGAAAAATCCGGGATAAATCCCAATTCCCGGGATGGGAGGGGATGGGAAAACCGGGAATGGAATCCAGAGAAATCCGGGAGAAAACCTGGAAAAATCCCAGAAAATCCCAATTCCCAGGCTGGGAGGGGATGGGAAAAACCGGGAATGGAATCCTGGAAAAATCCCAGAAAACCCCAATTCCCGGGATGGGAGGGGAGGGAAAAACCGGGAATGGAATCCAGAGAAATCCGGGATAAATCCCAATTCCAAGCCTTGAAATAACTGGAAAAACCGGGAATGGAATCCTGGAAAAATCCCAGAAAATCCCAAATCCCGGGAGGGGAGGGGAGGGAAAAACCGGGAATGGAATCCTGGAAAAATCCCAGAAAATCCCAATTCCTGGGATGGGAGGGGATGGGAAAACCGGGAATGGAATCCTGGAAAAATCCCAGAAAACTTCAGCTCCAACTCTAAAAATGACTGAGAAAACCGGGAATGGAATCCTGGAAAAATCCCAGAAAATCCCAATTCCCAGGATGGGAGGGGATGGGAAAACCGGGAATGGAATCCAGAGAAATCCGGGAGAAAACCTGGAAAAATCCCAGAAAATCCCAATTCCCGGGATGGGAAGGGATGGGAAAAACCGGGAATGGAATCCTGGAAAAATCCGGGAGAAAACCTGGAAAAATCCCAGATAAATCCCAGATAAATCCCAGAAAACCCCAATTCCCGGGATGGGAGGGGATGGGAAAACCGGGAATGGAATCCAGAGAAATCCGGGATAAATCCCAATTCCAAGCCTTGAAATAACTGGAAAAACCGGGAATGGAATCCTGGAAAAATCCCAGAAAATCCCAATTTCCAGGAGGGGAGGGGAGGGAAAAACCGGGAATGGAATCCAGAGAAATCCGGGAGAAATCCTGGATAAATCCCCATTGCCAGCTTTGGGATAAATGGAAAAAACGGGAATGGAATCCAGAGAAATCTGGGATAAATCCCAGAAAAATCCCAATTCCAACCCTAAAAATGACTGGAAAAACCGGGAATGGAATCCTGGAAAAATCCGGGATAAATCCGGGATAAATCCCAGTTCTAACCCTTTAAATAAATGGAAAAACCGGGAATGGAATCCTGGAAAAATCCCAGAAAACCCCAATTCCCAGGCTGGGAGGGGCTGGAAAAACTGGGAATGGAATCCAGAGAAATCCGGGATAAATCCCAGAAAAATCCCAATTCCAAGCCTTGAAATAACTGGAAAAACCGGGAATGGAATCCTGGATAAATCCCAGAGAAATCCGGGATAAATCCCAATTCCCTGCCTTGGGAGAACTGGAAAACCGGGAATGGAATCCTGGAAAAATCCGGGATAAATCCCAGATAAATCCCAATTCCAACTCTTTAAATGACTGGAAAAACCGGGAATGGAATCCTGGAAAAACCGGGAATGGAATCCTGGAAAAATCCCGGATAAATCCCAGAGAAATCCGGGATAAATCCCAATTCCCAGCCTTGGGATAACTGGAAAACCGGGAATGGAATCCTGGAAAAACCGGGAATGGAATCCGGGATAAATCCGGGATAAAGCTCAATTCCCAGCCTTGGGATAACTGGAAAACCGGGAATGGAATCCTGGAAAAACCGGGAATGGAGCCCTGGAGAAATCCTGATTCCCACTCTGTGCAAGACTGGGGAAACTGGGAATAAAATCCTGGAAAAATCCCAGATAAACCCTGGAAAAATCCAGGAAAAATCCCGGATAAACCCTGGAAAACTCCTGGATAAACCCTGGAAAAATCCTGGAAAAATCCTGGAAAAATCCTGGAAAAATCCTGGATAAACCCTGGAAAAATCCTGAAAAAATCCTGGATAAATCCTGGAAAAATCCTGGAAAAATCCTGGAAAAATCCTGGAAAAATTCCGAATAAATCCTGAAAAAATCCAGGAAAAATCCTGGAAAAATCCTGGATAAACCCTGGAAAAATCCTGAAAAAATCCTGGATAAATCCTGGAAAACTCCTGGAAAAATCCTGAAAAAAAACTGGAAAAATCCTGGAAAAATCCTGGAAAAATCCTGGAAAAATCCTGGAAAAATCCTGGAAAAACCCTGGAAAAATCCTGAAAAAATCCTGGAAAAATCCTGGATAAATCCTGGATAAACCCTGGAAAAATCCTGAAAAAATCCTGGAAAAATCCTGGAAAAACCCTGGAAAAATCCTGAAAAAATCCTGAAAAAAATCCTGAAAAAATCCTGGAAAAATCCTGGAAAAATCCTGAAAAAATCCTGGATAAATCCTGAAAAAAATCCTGAAAAAATCCTGAAAAACTCCTGGAAAAATCCTGGAAAAATCCTGGAAAAACCCTGGATAAAATTGGGATAAATCCCGGACTAATCCCGGTCTGGGAGGGCCCCAAACGCTCCCATGGAAAATCGGGAATGTTTTTATTCCCAAAAAACCCCTCTGGGAGCTGCTCCTCCCTCCTTTCCCTGCCAGGAAAATCCAATCCCAAAAAAAAACCCCACAAATCCTGGGAAAAGCTGGAAAATTCCCGGATTTCAACTCCTGAATTCCAACCCCAAATTCCAGCCTCAAATTCCAACCCCAAATTCCAACCTCAAATTCCGACCTCAAATTCCAGCCTCAAAAATTCCAGCCCCAAAAATTCCAACCCCAAAAATTCCAACCCCAAATTCCAACCTCAAATTCCAACCCCAAATTCCAGCCCCAAATTCCAACCCCAAAAATTCCAACCCCAAAAATTCCAACCCCAAATTCCAGCCCCAAAAATTCCAACCCGAAAAATTCCAACCCCGAATTCCAACCCCAAATTCCAACCCCGAATTTTTTTTGGGATAAATCCTTGGAAAAACCAGGAAAACAATTCCAGGATATTCTGGGATGAGTTTCTGCCTGTTCTTCCCGGGATTTTTTTGGGATAAATCCTTGGAAAAACCAGGAAAACAATTCCAGGATATTCTGGGATGAGTTTCTGGCTGTTTTATCCCGTTTTTTTTGGGATAAATCCTTGGAAAAAGCTGGAAAAAAAATTCCAGGATATTCTGGGATGAGGCTCCAGTGTTTCCATCCCGGTTTTTCTGGGATAAATCCCTGGAAAACAATTCCAGGATATTCTGGGATCAGGCTCTGGCTTCTCCATCCCAGTTTTTTTTTGGGATAAATCCCTGGGAAAACAATTCCAGGATATTCTGGGATGAGTTTCTGCCTGTTCTTCCCGGGATTTTTTTGGGATAAATCCCTGGAAAAGCTGGAAAACAATTCCAGGATATTCTGGGATGAAGCTCCAGTGTTTCCATCCCGGTTTTTTTGGGATAAATCCCTGAAAAACAATTCCAGGATATTCTGGGATGAGGCTCCAGTTGCTCCATCCCAGTTTTTTTTGGGGATAAATCCCTGGGAAACAATTCCAGGATATTCTGGGATGAGGCTCCAGCTGCTCCATCCCGGTTTTTTCTGGGCTAAATCTCTGGGAAAACAATTCCAGGATATTCTGGGATCAGGCTCCAGTGGTTCCATCCCGGTTTTTTTGGGATAAATCCTTGGAAAAAACAGGAAAAACAATTCCAGGATATTCTGGGATGAGGCTCTGGCTGTTTTATCCCAGGTTTTTTTGGGATAAATCCCTGGGAAAACAATTCCAGGATATTCTGGGATCAGGCTCCAGTGGTTCCATCCCAGGGTTTTTCTGGGATAAATCCTTGGAAAACAATTCCAGGATATTCTGGGATCAGGCTCCAGTGGTTCCATCCCAGGGTTTTTTTGGGATAAATCCTTGGAAAAACAATTCCAGGATATTCTGGGATGAGTTTCTGCCTGTTCTTCCCGGTTTTTTTTGGGATAAATCCTTGGAAAAAGCTGGAAAAACAATTCCAGGATATTCTGGGATGAGGCTCCAG
The DNA here is from genome assembly GCA_038429875.1 of Poecile montanus. Classification (NCBI taxonomy): domain Eukaryota; kingdom Metazoa; phylum Chordata; class Aves; order Passeriformes; family Paridae; genus Poecile; species Poecile montanus. Next base: position 237,523 of record CM076531.1, read on the forward strand.
TTGTTCTATCCCAGTTTTTTTTGGGATAAATCCTTGGAAAACAATTCCAGGATATTCTGGGATGAGTTTCTGCCTGTTTTATTCCGTTTTTTTTGGGATAAATCCCTGGAAAACAATTCCAGGATATTCTGGGATGAAGCTCCAGTGGTTCCATCCCGGTTTTTTTGGGATAAATCCCTGGAAAACAATTCCAGGATATTCTGGGATGAGTTTCTGCCTGTTCTATCCCGGTTTTTTTAATTTCAATTCCAAACTGGAGCAGCTCCCTCGGGAAAAGATCCCAAAAAATCCTCGCTCCAGTGCCCTGGGATAACCCCGGAATTCCCAAAGGATCCGGAGCTTTCCAGAGGGTGGAAAAATCCCCAAAATTCCCGGTTTTTTTGGGGGTTTTTTTGGGGTTTTTTGGGGGTTTTTTTGGGGTTTTTTGGGGTTTTTTGGGGTTTTTTTGGGGTTTTTTTGGGGGTTTTTTGGGGTTTTTTTGGGGTTTTTTGGGGGGTTTTTTGGGGTTTTTTTGGGGTTTTTTTGGGGTTTTTTGGGGTTTTTTGGGGTTTTTTGGGGGGTTTTTTGGGGTTTTTTTGGGGTTTTTTTGGGGTTTTTTTGGGGGTTTTTTTGGGGTTTTTTGGGGTTTTTTTGGGATTTTTTGGGGTTTTTTTGGGGGTTTTTTTGGGGGTTTTTTTGGGGTTTTTTGGGGTTTTTTGGGGTTTTTTTTGGGTTTTTTGGGGTTTTTTTGGGTTTTTTTTGGGGTTTTTTTGGGGTTTTTTGGGGGTTTTTTGGGGGTTTTTTTGGGGTTTTGGGGGGTTTTTTTGGGGTTTTTTTGGGGTTTTTTGGGGTTTTTTGGGGTTTTTTTTGGGGTTTTTTGGGGTTTTTTTGGGGTTTTTTTGGGGTTTTTTTGGGGTTTTTTGGGGGGTTTTTTGGGGTTTTTTTTGGGGTTTTTTTGGGTTTTTTTTGGGGTTT